>RBNK01000921.1:0-19153 GCA_003990785.1 Endogone sp. FLAS-F59071
AACCCTACCGTGGTTCTCGAGCTTTTGGCCACAGGAGACAAGAGTTTTATTCAAAATCATATTGACAAGACACCCATATACAAAAACCTTCTTTCTGCACAAGAAGCTTGGATCGTCCACTTCACTCGTGAAGACAATTATCTTCAAACTCCTGAAAATGTCTATTGGCCATCTGATGAACTGCTGAACAAAGGCATCTACATGGTTCATTTCTGGCACAACCAAGATTTTACCGAAGTGCGGATGAGTGCCCGCTGGAAGGATGATACCTTGAAGCGGGTTGACAATGAGCGTGTAATTTGAGGTGATAACGTTACTATGATATTTTACATGATCGATTCTTGCAAGCTTCTATGTCTTAGGTAGCCATCGTTTCTTCTGTTGAAATTATTAGCTTATTATATCTCTCTCTCCCATCAATGATCAATTGTACGTCACTCAATTGTGGCTTAGACGATCTTTGTTTGTATTGACCAATCATATATTAGCATTAATAAATACATGCATATTTGGCTTCATGAGCCAGTGCACTCTTTTACCCCCAAACACTCATTCAAAGATCAAAACTTCAACAGGTTATAAGCCCTGAGCCACTCAAATTGCAGCTCGACAACCTGAGATCTACACAATTATAGCAATTACAACTGCAATTACAGTAAGCATTTATTTAACATTGTAAACAATACATTAAACAACGTGATAAACAATGCAACAAATGACACCATGATAAAGCAACGCGATAAACAACATGTAATGACATAGCATTCAATAACGCAACACAACAAAATGGATAATCTATACACATCATCATCAGCAACAAGATCAACAAGATTGCGATCTAAATCAAAAACAGATAATAGATATCAACCCCCTGATGATGACGACAAAGGATTGGATGGCAATCATTAGAGCAATATAGGATTAAGCCTCAATCGACAGGAACAGATGGCTACAATGATCAGAAATCAGAAAGATAAATTAGATATGCTGGCAACTCTATTGGGCGAATTGATGGCAAAAATCAACAAAACAAATGTATCACCCAGTGCGCCAACCAATCAGAATGCAGCTACAGAAGGCAACATGCCACAAATACAAATACAATTACTATCACCAATAATATCAACAAAGCTTAACGATCTGGCGAAGGAGTACCTGAGATCGATCAACAAATTCGATGGGTCAAGAGGCGCATCCAGACTGTTTGATTACTTTGATGCTATAGAGCAATTTATTACTAGCGCTGATCTATCAGTACAAAAGGAAGAAGTCAACGTAGCGATCAGTAAAATTACAGGCAATGCTAGAATGTGGCTACAAAGGCACATGAACACATCGAGAGAATTTGATTTGTAGAATGAGCTTAAAGAGGCTATGACACAAAAATATACATCAATGGAACAATTGTTATGAATGCGCGATAAGCTTGCAATGATGAAGCAAAAGAGATCGATCGAAGATTATAATGACATGTTCAACTGAATTATGGTGCAAATCAAAGACATGACCGATACAGAAGCTATACTGCAATATCTCCGGGGTCTAAGCCCCAGATACTGGGAATTAATACTTGCATGGGAGAATATACTGACAACACTGGAGGCTTTACAACTCGCATGCATCAGGTTTGACCCAGATAGTAAGCAGAGGCACAATGAAGCCTACATGATAGACCGAGGTGGCTACCAAGGCGGCTACCAAGGTGGTGGTCGCAGTAACTGAGGCAGAAGCGCCGGATGAGGCCAAGGCTATAACAATGATAACAGAAACAATCGAGGAGGTTATCATAATAACAGAGGTGACCAAGGCAGTGATTGCAGAGCCCATTGAGGTGGGAATTTTTGGGGATACCCTTGGAAATATTACGTCTGTGAGGGAGAATATAGAATATTCCAATGCAACAAATTCAATGATTAGGTAAAAACAGAAAAAGAAAAGGCTAAACTGAGAGCCAAAGCAAATCTGGCAATTGGTGCCATCATCGATTCAGGCGCCATACAACATATGTTCAACCAATGGGAGATTTTCGAGATGGTGGCTGAGCACAACAGCTTGGTCATGTATGCAGGGAACGAGAAGCTACGCACTACGTACATTGGGACGATTGAGCTCAACGACGAGCTGAAATTACGGGACATTTTATATTTACCAGAAATCACTAGAAATTTAATATCTGTGTGGGCATTGACACATGACGGAAATAACATAATCTTCAAAAGTGATAGATCAGTAATTAAAATCAGTGCAGATTAGGAGGAAATCAAAATCGGACAAGCCGATGGCGACCTATTTCATTTATTGACATCACCAGAGCTAGAAGCAAACATTGCTGATTCCAAGATTGATAACTATACACTATAGCATCACCAGCTGGGCCATCCGGGCCGAAATACTCTGCAATCAATCAACAAATTTGTCACAGGGCTCGGAGATGTGCGGCTGTTAACTGTACAAATCAAAATATACGCCAGGTATAAACATGCGAAGTCGCACTGCAAGCCTTTTGGACACGCAAAAAATCAATCGATGGAGCCTATCAGAAGGGTGCACTCAGATCTGTGTGGGCCAATGCCTATGCTATCAGTTAATGGAGTAAAATATATATTAACATTTATTGATAACGCCACTCACTATGTCACAACATATTTTATTGACAACAAAAGTGATATATTTGATCGATTCCGGGCATTCAAGGCATTTGCCAAAATGCAATCAGGCCGAAAACTGAAGATTCTCCAGTCCGATGGAGGGGGAGAGTATGTAAATACTGAGATGTGCGAATTTTTAATCAAAAATGGAATTCATCATGAAATGATGATACCGGATATACCACAACAAAATGGTGTTACTGAATGATATAACCAGACATTGATGGAGTCGATCTGGGCTATTAAAATCACTGCTAACATATCTGATGAACTTTGAGCTGAACTTGCCACAAGTGCTACATATTTACATAACCAATTGTTAATGCAAGCCAATAAGGAGAGTGCTTCACCATTTGAATTATGGCATGGTCACAAGCCTGATATCAGTAACTTACATGTCATATGAGCTGACGCA
Source organism: Endogone sp. FLAS-F59071 (assembly GCA_003990785.1). NCBI lineage: Eukaryota > Fungi > Mucoromycota > Endogonomycetes > Endogonales > Endogonaceae > Endogone > Endogone sp. FLAS-F59071. The sequence goes on from RBNK01000921.1 coordinate 3,064, forward strand.
TATATGCATATTCGCAAAGGAAAAAGGTCGAAACTGGCGCCCCAATCTAAAAAGCTTAAAATGATTGGCTATCATGATGAAAAGAAGGCATACAGGCTCTGGGATCCAACCAATAGGAAGATAGAGATCAGCCATAATGTCATATTTGATAAATCTATTATATTAAAATCCCCAACAATCGTCAACCCAGAAGATCAAGAATATGTCATTAAAGCAATCATTGGAGAATACAAGATTGATGAAAAAAGGCAATATCTGGTAAAATAGCTAGGCTATGACGATGATAATGACAACATCTAGGAGCCAATCGAACAATTGATAGATACTGAAGCTCTACAAATTTGGCAAGATCGCATGCCAGAAGCTAATTTAATTAAATCAACTGATGACTCAATAACCTACAAGGAAGCAATTTCCCTACCTGATGTAAAGCTTTAGTAGGAAGTGATCAATCAAGAGCTTAAATCACTTAAAAATAATGATACGTAGACGATTGTATCTGAGGTGCCTGTGGGATGCAAGCCGATTGGATGTAGATAGGTATTTAAAAAGAAGCTCAACACTGATGGATCAGTTGCCAGGTACAAGGTGAGATTAGTTACCAAGGGATATTCACAACAGCAAGAAATTGATTACAATGAAACATTTGCTCTCATAGTGAAATTCACATTAATCAGGGCACTTTTATCGATTGGTGTAGTCTTAAACTTAGAAATTCATCAAATGGATGTAAAAACTGTGTTCCTGAATGGCGATCTTGATGAGGAAATCTACATGATGGTATCTGAAGGAATTGACCAATCAGAGCTATCACCGAGAGCTATGTGTAAGCTCAATCGATCATTGTATAGACTAAAGCAATTACCTCGTATGTGGAATCAGAAGATTGACAACTACCTCAGCCAATCAAATTTTACAAGACTACAATCAGATCATAGCATTTATCTAAGAAGAAGACAAGATGATCAATCGCTAATAATTATTGCTATATATATCGATAATCTACTAATTCTGGCTGATTCAATGGAAATAATGAACAAATTCAAGGTAGAGCTTAGTAATGCATTTGATATATTGGACTGTGGTGAAATTAAACATTTTCTAGATATTCAAGTTATATGCAATCAAAAAACACATATAATCACAATTGATCAAAGTCACTTTGCTAATCAAATCATTACAAGGTTTAACATGATGGATGCCAAGCCAATCAATATACCCCTTGATCCATCCATTCAACTCAAAGCTAAAGGGGGAAAATCTGCAGACCAAAATCTATTCAGACAAATGATTGGTAGCATAATGTACCTGATGATCGGGATGAGATCTGATCTAGCTGCTGCTGTTAGCATTATCAGTCAATTTTCAGCCAATCCAATACAAGAACATCACCATGCCCTCAAACAATTATTAAGATATATTAAAGGATCAGCCAATTATAAGCTGTGCCTTAGATGCGATTAGGATCTAAGGCTGATCAGTTTCAGTGATGCCAACTGGGGAGGAGATATTAATATATGATGATCAACCATAGAGTATATTTTCAACCTATCAGAGGGAGCTATCAGCTGGTCAAGTAAGCGCCAACCAACTGTTGCCCTATTAACAACTGAAGCAGAATATATGGCATTAGCACATGTAACAAGAGAAGCCATTTGGCTATACACCCTATTAGATGAGTTAGGATATTTATAGAATTGTGTGACAACCTTATTTGAAGACAACCAATCAGCAATTACCCTCACCAAAAACCCAATTAATCATGCTCAATCAAAGCATATTAACATTCAGCACCACTTTATTTAAGAGAAAGTTGAATCAAAGGTGATAGATATTGTTTACATGGCAACAGATGAAATGATCGCTGATGCATTAACCAAGCCACTTGCATGACCCAGACTTGAAATGTTGATCGCAAAAATGGGCTTATGTAACTAACTGTTTTTCTCTTTCAAAAACTTTTATTTTCTTTATCATATCATTCTTATTACTTAAGTAGTATTTTATATATAGTTATTTGCAGTAAATATACTTCATAGATGCCATTCATGATGTACAGTTGAACATTTTATTTTTATTTTTATCGAGATATGTCAAGCAGGGGGAGTGTTGAAATTATTAGCTTATTATATCTCTCTCTCCCATCAACGATCAATTATATGTCACTCAATTGTAGCTTAGATGATCTTTGTTTATATTGACCAATCATATATTAGCATTAATAAATATACACATATTTGGCTTCATGAGCCAGTGTGCTCTTTTACTCCTAAACACTCATTCGAAGATCAAAACTTCAACATCTTCTACAATTCTTGCTAGTATCTTCTTTCTTTTTTTATCTTCTTGCCAATTCCTTTTCATTTTCCACATTTGTTTCCCTTCTTCGACATCACCAAAAGAACATTGACATTTTTCTTTTTTTATATATATTGACTCTTTCTCTTTCGCGTATTCTGTTTTTCTTTTATTTTTCATTTAGCAGTAGTGCTATTGATACAAACTTCGGAATATAGTCTTTTAGAGCTATATTGTTTTAGTTATAATCATTGGGGTGGCCAGGCTATAATTAAATATAATAAATTGAATTGTTTGTTTATCACATTGACATGGGACTATCTATATATAAAAATAACTAATTTACATCAAGTCCACTATGGAATTGAAAAACTATAATACTATCTGAAGCATTTTGAAATAGGGATAAGGTGAGAAAATTGCTCCTTAATATTTGAATAAAGAGAGAATTATCTATGAAATTTACCAACAATTATACATTAATTTTAATAATTCTAATAGAAGTATGAATACTATTTATATTTCTGGACAAAGTCAGTAGGAATTAAATTCTAGAAAGTGAGAATTACCAGAAACATTCCAAGAACTTAGGAAAAAAGAAGAGCCTCTAAAGAGTAGAATATTATAGGTATTATATATAGGAGGATTTCTATGTGTATTCTTTAATATTCTTTGTAGAAGAAATTTACAAAATCAAACAAACTATATATAATATATATATATTATGATAGATACCTCTCTGAGACTAAGAATTAGACTTAAATGAAGAATATATTCAAATATCAGTAGATATAAATATAGGGGAATATCTAAGAAGATTAGAATATATGAGCTTAGCAATGAGAGAGTTTTAGTAAGTATTTGCAGTAGTGACTTGAGGGTATATAATGATAGTAGATGGGGAAAGCTTTTTAAAACCAAACTTGTACTTTATCAAACCTAGAGTCCTAGGCTCTTATTCTCTTTATCTTTCCTTGAGTTTCTTTAGCTCTAAGCTATCTGAACTGATTTATTCTTTAAGTAAAGAGTGGAAGTATTTATACAAGATAACTGTTAAGCAAATTTACTAACTATATTAATAATGATAAAAATAAATAAGTCAGGAGTTGTAAGTTATTCTGATGATTATCTAAATGAAATATTTCACTAAGTATAAAATAAGTTGAGATATTTATAATTAATATTAAAGATATAAGGTTATTTCCTATACTAGTTGTTCTTATTATCTGATTCTTACCATATATCCAGTCTCCTACAGGTCAATGTAACTTTAAAGATCATCTGATAGACTTAGATATCTAATAGTAAATTAATAAGTTAAATGTTCTTAGAAGAAAAATGTTTGATTGCTTAGGGCTATTGTTCAAATATGTAAAAGACCTTTCTCTAATATTTTACTATCTTCCTTGTGAACCTTATCCTATCAGCCAACTCTTCTTATATAAAACTTCTATTACTATATTATATTTATATATATTAATACCTGAAGAAGGTATCTCCCTTTTGATAGGTTATGTATTGAAATTTGATCTTCAAATGTGTGTTTTAGAGTAAAAGAGTGCACTGGCTTATGAAGCCAATATGTGTGTATTTATTAATGCTAAATTATGATTGGTTGATACAAACAAAGATCATCTAAGCCATGATTGAGTGACATAGCATCAATCATTGATACATCGATCATTGATGGGAGAGAGAGATATAATAAGCTAATAATTTCAACACTCCTCCTGCTTGATATATCTCGATAAAAATAAATAAATAAAAATAAAAGAATAAAAATAAAAATAAAAATAGAAATAAAATGTTCAACTGTACATCACAAATGTCATCCATGAAGTACATTTACTGTAAATGACTATATGTAAAATACTACCTGAGTAATAAGAATGACATAATAAAGAACATAAAATTTTTGAAAAAAATGTTAATTACATAAGCCCATTTTTGTGATCAACATTTCAAATCTTGGTCGTGCAAGTGGCTTGGTTAATGTATCGGTGATCATTTCATCTGTCACCATGTAAATGATATCTATCACCTTTGATTCAACTTTCTCTCGAATAAAGTGATACTGAATGTCAATATGTTTTGATCGAGCGTGATTAATTGGATTTTTGGCAAGGGCGATTGCTGATTGGTTGTCTTCAAATAAGGTTGTTGCACAATTCAGTAAATATCCTAGCTCATCTAATAGGGTGTATAGCCAAATGGCTTCTTTTATCGCATGTGCTAATGCTATATATTCTGCCTCAGTTGTTGATAGGGCAACAGTTGGTTGGCGTTTGCTTGACCAGCTGATGGCTCCTCCTGATAGGTTGAAAATATAACCCGTGGTTGATCGTCGTGTGTTAATGTCTCCTCCCCAGTTGGCATTACTGAAACTAATTAGTCTTAGATCCTGATTGCATCCAAGGCACAGCTTATAATTAGCTGTTCCTTTAATATATCTTAATAATCGTTTGAGGGCGTGGTGATGTTCTTGCATTGGATTGGCTGAAAATTGACTGATGATGCTGACAGCAGCAGCTAGATCAGGTCTCGTTCCAATCATCAGGTACATTATGCTACCGATCATTTGTCTGAATAGACTTTGGTCTGCGGATTTTCCCCCTTCAGCTTTGAGTTGAATGGATGGATCAAGGGGTGTGCTGATTGGCTTAGCATCCGTCATGTTAAACCTTGTAATGATTTGATTGGCGAAGTGACTTTGATCAATTGTGATTGTATGTATTTTTCGATCACGCATAACTTGAATACCCAGAAAATGTTTAATTTTGCCACAGTCCATCATATCAAATGCATTGCTAAGCTCTGTCTTAAATTTGTTCATCATTTCCATCGAATCAGCCAGAATTAGTAGATCGTCGACATATATAGCAATAATTATTAGTGATTGATCTTCTTATCTCCTTTTTAGATATATGCTGTGATCTGATTGTAGTCTTGTAAAATTTGATTGGCTGAGGTAGTTGTCAATCTTCTGATTCCACATACGAGGTGATTGCTTTAATCTATACAATGATTGATTGAGCTTACACACAGCTCTCGGTGATAGCTCTGATTGGTCGATTCCTTCAGATACCATCATGTAGATCTCTTCATCAAGATTGCCATTCAGGAACACAGTTTTTATATCCATTTGGTGAATTTCTAAGTTTAGGACTACTCCGATCGATAAAAGTGCCCTGATTGATGTAAATTTCGCCACAGAAGCAAATGTTTCATCATAATCAATTCCTTGCTGTTGTGAATATCCCTTGACCACTAATCTCGCTTTATATCTGGCAACCGATCCATTAGTGTTGAGTTTCTTTTTAAATACCCATCTGCATCCAATCAGCTTGTGTCCCGCAGGTACCTCAGATACAATCGTCCACATATCATTATTCTTAAGTGATTTAAGCTCTTGATTGATCACTTCCTTCCAAAGCTTTGCATTGGGCAGAGAAATTGCTTTCTTGTTGGTCATTGGGTCATTGGTCGATTCAATTAAATTAGCTTCTGCTATGCGATCTTGCCAGATTTGTAGAGCTTCAGTGTTGATCAATTGTTTGATTGGCTTCCAAGTGTTGTCGTCATCATTATAGCCTAGCCATTTAACCAGATATTGCCTTTTTTCATCAATCTTGCATTCTTCGATGATCGCTTTAATGACATATTCTCAATCTTCTGGGTTGACGATTGTTGGGAATTTTAATATAATAGATTTATCGAATGTGACGTTACGGCTGATCTCTATCCTCCTATTGGTTGGATCTCAGAGCCTGTACACCTTCTTTTTATCATGATAGCCAATCATTTTAAGCTTTTTGGATCGGGGCACCAGTTTCGACCTTTTTCCTTTGCGAATATGCATATATGCGTCAGCCCATATGATGCACAAGTTACTAATATCAGGCTTGTAACTATACCATAATTCAAATGGTGAAGCACTCTTCTTATTGGCTCGCATTGGCAATCGGTTATGTAAATATGTAGTACTTGCGGCAAGTTCAGCCCAAAGTTCGTCAGATATGCCAGCAGTAATTTTAACTGCCCAGATTGACTCCATCAATGTCTGGTTATATCGTTCGGCTACACCGTTTTGTTGTGGTGTGTCTGGCATCGTCATTTCGTGATGAATTCTGTTTTTGATTAAAAATTTGCGCATCTCGGTGTTTACATACTCTCCTCCTCTATCTGATCAGAGAATCTTGAGTTTTCGACTCGATTGCATCTTGGCGAATACCTTGAATGTCTGGAATCGATCAAATATATTACTTTTGTTGTCAATAAAATATGTTATGACGTAGCAAGTAGCATCATCGATGAATGTTAATATATATTTTGCTCCATTGACTGATGGCATAGGCATCAGCTCGCACAGATCTGAGTGCACTCTTCTGATAGGCTCCATCGATCGATTTTTCGCATATCCAAAAGGCTTGCAGTGTGACTTTGCATATTCACGCCTGGTGTATATTTCGATTTATCCAGTTGACAGCCGCACATCTCTAAGCCCTGTGACAAATTTGTTGATTGATTGCAGAGTATTTCGGCCTGGATGGCCTAATCAGTGATGCCATAATGTATAGTCATCAATCTTGGAATTGGTGATATTTGCTTCTAGCTCTAGCTCTGGTGATGTCGATAAATGAAATAGGTTACCATCAGCTTATCCGATTTTGATTTCTTCATGATCCGCACTGATTATAATTACTGATCCGTCACTCTTGAAGGTTATGTCATTTCCGTCACATACCAATGCCCGCACAGATATTAAATTTCTAGTGATCTCTGATACATATAAGACATCCCGTAATTTTAGCTCGTTATCAAGCTCAATTGTCCCAACATGCGTCGCGCATAATTTCTCGTTCCCTACACATGTGACCAAGCCGTCGTGCTCAGCCACCATCTCGAAAATCTCCAATTAGTTGAACATATATTGCGTAGCACCTGAATTGATGATAGTGCTAATCGCTAGATTTGCTTTGGCTCTTAGTTTAGTCTTTTCTTTTTCTTTTTCTGTTTTTACCCAATCATTGAATTTGTTGCATTGAAATATTCCATGTTCTCCCTCACAGACGTAACATTTCTGAGGGTGTCCTCAAAAATTCCTGCCTCGATTGGCTCTGCGATCACCGCCTCGGTCACCTTTGTCATTATAACCTCCTCGATTGTTTCTATTATCGTTGTTATAACCTCGGCTTCGTCCAGCATTTCCACCTTGATTGTCGCGACTGCCGCCTCGGTAGCCGCCTTGGTTGCTGCCTCGGTATCCACCTCGGTTGCCACCTCGATAGCTGCCTCGGTCTGTTGCATGGGCTTTGTCGCGCCTCTGCTTGATATCCAGGTTGAACCTGATGCATGCGAGTTGTAAAGCCTCCAGTGTTGTCAGTATATTCTCCTGCGCAAGTATTAATTCCCGGTACCTGGGGCTTAGATCCTGGAGATATTGCGGTATAGCTTCTGTGTTAGTCATATCTTTGATTTGTGCCATAATCCAGTTAAATGCGTCATTATAATCTTCAATCAATCCTTTTTGCTTCATCATCGCAAGCTTATCATGCATTCGTAACAATTGTTCCATTGGTGCATATTTTTGCATCATAGCCTCTTTAAGCTCATTCCATGAATTAAATTCTCCTGATATGTTCACATGCCTCCATAACTACATTCTAGCATTGCCTGTAATTTTACTGATCGCTGCATTGACTTCCTCCTTTTGTACTGATAGATTGGCACTGGTGATAAATTGCTCTACGGCATCAAAGTAATCAAACAATCTGGGTGCACTACCTGATCCATCGAATTTGTTGATCAATCTCAGGTACTCCTTCGCCAGATCGTTAAGCTTTGTTGATGTTGTTGGTGATGGTGATGGTCATGGCGTGTTGCCTTCTGTAGCTGCATTCTGATTGGTTGGTGCGCTAGATGATGCATTTGTTTTGTCGATTTTTGCTATCAATTCGCCTATTAGGGTTGTCAGCGTGTCTAATTTATCTTCCTGATTTCTGATCGTTATAGCTATCTGTTTCTGTCAATCGAAGCTAAATGCAATATTGCTCTGATGGTTGCTATCCAATCCTTCATCGTTGTCATCAGGGGGTTGATATCTGTTATCTGTTTTTGATTTAGATTGCAATCTTGTCAATCTTGTTGCTGATGACGATGATGTGTATAGGTTGTCTATTTCGTTGTGTTGCGTTGTTGAAAAAATGCTATGTCGTTACATGTTGTTTATCACGTTGCTTTATCGTAGTGTTGTTTGTCGCGTTGTTTATTGCTTTGTTTGATACATTATTTACAATGTTAAATAAATGCTTACTGTAATTGCAGTTGTAATTGTGTAGATGCTATGATTATGTAGTGTGACGGAACATTTTGTGACGACATACAATTTGATCATGTGAGATCAAGTCATGTGACTCTCAACAATGTTGAGACCTTTAGCGTTGTTGAAACCTTCAGCATTGTTGAGATCTGCAATCACGCTATAACCTAAAATAGTATTTCGATCTGATATATTATTTCATCGCCCAATTACATTATAACCTGATATATCATTTATTATATCTTAGCCAATCAATTTGTACCTTATATTTAGCTGAGCTAATCAGAAATTCAAGCAGTAACCTGGGTAGCTGCCCGTATAGCACCTTGTAATTTCTTATAAATACCCTGCTCGCAATTATCAATAAAATTCGGACTGCAACAAGCTAGAGAAGCTTACAACAGACAACCCAAGAGATACTGAAGCCTTACTCAAGGAGTAAGCAATTGATATAGTTTCGAGATTCTAACAGATACACTTTATTCGATCGATCACACTAAATTCTTGCTAGTTAACACCTACAATGACACCCTTCTTAAGATGCTACCACATAAACCGCTAAGACCCCTGAAACGTATTTTCTGCACTTACTCAATTCCGAGTATCTCGCCGTTAATATATTTTAGTCTATCACAATTGGTGCCAACTGGCAGGAAATCAATCGACACCTCGACCGATTTATTACCTATATTGCGTAACCGAACTTGCCGAAACCCATAGTGGAAGACAAAAGCAAGAACGGCACTACCACTGCCACCACCCGTATTACTACAACTACCTAGGAGAAGACTTCAAGAGGGCGAAGAAACCATGACAGACAGACTACCTACCTTTTACGGATACACCAAGGAATATGTTCGAGAATTCCTAAATGATTTGGAGAGCTACTTCGCAGCCAAAGGAACGGTCAGCATCCGATGGTTGCCTATCCTGGCTGCCCAACTCAGAGGACCTGCAAGAGAAGCATACCGAGTGGCCCTGACAGATGTAGCAGCCACCGGACTAGGAGGATTAATCCTCGCAGCCATAGCAGCAGCTGGAAATAACCCCCCCGCCGCAGCATTAGCCACCACTCATTAGGAGGTGACAAGAGCCTGACTAGAAGAGAAGTATTTCACCAAACAGAAGCGAGAATCAATCAAGAAACAGCTATTCAATATGAAGATGTCAATCAATCAATGCCCGGAAGACTGAGTTAATACCATCGATCAGTATATGCAACTTTGTAGAGAAACCAGCTCGGTTGTACGAGAAATGGTGTTTATGAACAGTTTACCCGCAGACATCCAACGCCATATCAAGAGGTTTGGCCCTCGAAGTATGAAAGAGAAAGTCAGGATGGCACAGGCCTTCTGGGATACCGAAGCAGGACATTTGGCATCTCTATATGACAAGTTACCACAAGATTTACGCAGGAAATTCAGCACTGGAATACCCGTAGTTCAAATGGTATCTGCATCAGCCGAACCACCTGAGGAGGACACTATCAAACCAACAGTCATGGCAAAAATAGGAAAGACAACTCACAAAGACGAAATGGAGAAGATTACCAAGATGTTTTCAGAAATGACAGCACACATAGCCGATCTTGAAGCTAAGGTGATCCGCCAGAATAGATAACCGAGAGGAACCTTCGTCACCGAAGAACGCAACAAGAGTGAGATAAACTGCTTTCTCTGTGGAAGACGTGGTCACTTTGCCAAAAATTGCCAAACTAGAAGTTGGAAGGAAAGACGAGAGAGAGAGGAAGTAAAGAAGGCCGACCATGCCAACATAGTGCAAGAAATCGAAGAAGAAGATGAAGAATTTAGCGAAGAATACCTGGAAGCCTACCCTGTCGAAGCAATCAGCCGCACTACTACTAGGAAGACTCCCTACCCAAGGAAGAAGCCGATTCAGGAACCTGAGGTTGTTATCGAGAAGCCTAAGAAGCCAACACAGAGACAACAGCTGAATGAAGACCAATGGGACAAAGCCTTCAAACAGATAATGCAACCTGGCGAGACAGTTACTTCGACCACAGGAGATGAAGAAATAACGGATCAGGAAGAAAAGAAGCCTAGGAAGGTTAAAGAATTCGAATACGACCCATGGAAGGATATTGCTAGTCAGAAAGCAAACATTACCTTCAAACAACTCTTCCAGATCGCACTGTCAACAAAGCAGAAGGTGAAAACGCAGATTACCGAAACCAAACCAACTATCCGATTCGAGGAAGTTAACACTGCCGAAGAACAAGAGGAATGGACCTACACCTTATCTGCCTATGCACAATGCAACATTGGAGGATTAGCATGCTCAGTCATTATTGATACTGGAGCAGGAGTCAGCATCATTGCCAAGCACTTCCTAGACTGCCTAGGATGGGATATTGATGAACCCGCTACCTCTACCTTGGTCGTCGCAAGTGGAAAAAGCAGTGTACCCCTAGGAGTACTTCGAGAAGTACCAGTCCAGTTTGGAACAGAAATTATACCTGTCAGAATGGTGGTCACTGATGCACAATCCTATAACGCCGTTCTAGGTAACAGTTGGTTGAAGAAAGCTAAAGCCAGAATTGACCTGGATGCACAGAGGCTAATCTTCGTCAACCATGGAAGAAAGTTTAGTGTACCTTTGGATATTCAGAAAGGAGTGGTACCGAAACTTACTCAGAGGCCGGAAGAGGAGAGTGATACAGATGAAGAAATAACCCCCGGACAGGCGCACCTCAATTTGGTGGAAGAAGAAGAAGCAAACGTGGTGATCAATAGTGAATACTGCCGCCTGACGCCTTTGGAAAAGAACCAGTTGATTGAATACAATATGAGGAACACTAGATGTCCATTCTGTGAGCAATGCATCTATTACGCTGAGATGATGTGCACTTGCAGTGATACAAAGTTAATACCTTACCAAGACACCTTGGAGATGTACCTACCAACAGAAAAGAAGATCAGGAAACCGAGATTATCACAGACCTGCCAAAGGACTCCACCCTCAATGAATCATGGGCTATATAATAGAAGGAATCCTCACCCATTCGCAGACAATACTGGAGAAGTATAGGACTGTTTCTGGACAAATATTGGATACATCGGCAAAGGACGTCTTTGGGGAAATCGCAACACCTACCTGCAAGGATGCTACTGGGATGAGGTCAATCTCTATGACCTTTGGGAATGCGAAAACTGGGTCAGATATCCAGACGAACCGTACAATATCAACTACCACGGAACTTGGAAGGAACGTTATGATCGAGAACAAGAACAGACGATACCCGAAGAGAATGAAGATGAGGAAGTACCTGAGGAATAGAGCAATGAAGTTTATACCACTCAGATAACCATTGAAGTCAGAGCCCTGTTCCAGGAAAGTGATGAAGATGATGGACCTATCCTAATTGAAGAAAGCAACTCAGACTCAGAAGAAGAAATTATCGCACTTGAGGAAATAGTTCACCCTGATGAATGCATCAGCATGCGCTATTGGTGGTGGAAGGATTTGTGGCAAAACCTACTGCAAGACACAACTCACAAACAGTGGAAGGAGCCGAATATTCCCACCTTTGAAGAAGTATTTACGGTTGAAGAAAAAGATACAGCAACTCGAGTCAAGAAACTAACAGAAAGCGCAACCATACTAAAGAGAAAAACCGAAGGAGCCGCAGGTTATGATCTGTATGCAAATGAAGACTACACTCTAGAACCGAAATCATCAGCCTTTGTAAAAACAGGAATTGCTATTGCCCTACCACCTGGACAATGTGCACAAGTATAGGCAAGGAGTGGACTCTACCGCAATTCTGGGATAGGAGCCTTCCCCAGATTGATAGACGAAGACTATAGAGGAGAAATTGAGGTTGGACTGGTGAACCACAATCACAGCCAATTCAAAGTATACCAAGGAGACCGAATCGCTCAGATAGTGATCGTTAAATATGAACAACAACCTTTGAAAGAAGTAGAAAACCTGGAAGAAACACGATATGGAAAGAAAGGATTTGGATCGACTGGACAAGCAAATGTGATAATGGAAAGACTAGATAACCAGGAGAGCGCTAAGAAGCACATCTACTCCCTCAATGAAAACCTGTTGCCAAATCAGAAGAAACAGTTACAAGACCTACTGAAGGAGTATGAGGATATTATCGCGATCAGTTTCAAGGACCTACCGGACCAAGCCTTCTTTACACACCATATCGACACAGGAGACGCCAAACCGATCAAACAGGCACCCTACAGATTGCCAGCCAACTATCATGACTTTGTACGAAAGCATGTTCAAGAGCTATTGGAGTCAGGAGTAATCGTACGATCAAAAAGCCCATGGGCATCACCTATCAGCATAGTATCAAAGAAAGACGGACAGAGAATGGTTATTGACTATCGCAAATTAAACTCAGTCACCAAGAAGCACGCATACCCAATCCCACACTCGGAGGACTTACAAAACATGTTGAAAAGGGCACAGATCTATTCAACCTTGGACCTATGGGCAGGATATAACCAGATTGGAATGACGCCCGAAGTGCAGGAGAAATCAGCATTTGTTACACCGTTTGGACAGTACGAATTTACAAGAATGTCCTTTGGACTTTGTAATGCACCCACCACCTTCCAAGCTGCAATGAATGAAATCTTCTACAATTTGATTGGACATGGAGTGATTGTGTACATCGATGACATCAACATCTATGCGGAGAACTTCGCAGAACACATGGTGACCCTGAAGGAAGTATTTGAACGACTCAGAAAACATAGACTAAGGATCAAGCCAACAAAATGCTACTTTGGACAGAAGAAAATCGAATACCTCGGATTTATAATCGACGGAGGAGAAATCCGCCCGGACCCAAAGAAGACCGAGATCGTCAAGGCCTTTCCAATCCCGCAAGATAAGATGACTCTACGAGGATTTCTAGGACTAGTCCAGTTCTATAAAAGGTTTATCCCTGGTTACTCTGAAATTGCTGCACCCCTGTACATGTTGCAAAGAAAAGGAAGAGCATGGGAATGGATGTCAGCTGCACAAACTGCCTTCAACCTGATCAAGGAAGCACTTACCCACGCACCAGTTATGGCAAGACCAGACCTCACAAAAGTATTCAAGCTGTATATGGATGCATCATCATTCGGACTTGGAGCAATTTTAGCACAAGATGATAAAGATGGAGAACATGTAATTGCTTACGCAGGATGAGCCACCCATGGAGCAGAACCCTCCTATGGAGCCACTCAGCTGGAATGCGTAGCAGTTGTTTAGGCCGTACAACACTTTCGCCACTTCCTGATTGGAAAGCAGTTCACCCTAATAACAGACCACTCAGCTCTTAAATGGCTTTAGAACAAACCGAATCTGACAGGAATGTATGCAAGATGGCTAGCTATACTGCAGGAATACGACTTCACGACGCAATACAGAAAAGGATGGAATCATCAGAATGTGGACACCCTCTCATGCCTACCTCAATTTATCCGAGATCGACACCCCGAACCAAAAAGAATATACCTACCCAATGAACACTGAACTCTATAATGGATATTTGGATTACCTCAGTAACCTAACCTTTACTGGGACAACGAACGAAAATGATCAACGGCTTATATGGACAATGGCACTTAACTATTTTATCAAGAATAATATACTTTACAGATGACACAGAGGACAAATACGACTTGTAGTTCCTGAACACAAAAGGCAGATAGTACTTCAGGCCTCTCATGACCATCAGCTGGCAGGACACATGGGTGTAGACAATACATATCAACGACTATCAGAAAAATATTATTGGAAGAACATGTACGAAGACATTAGAGAATATATCAGGAGATGCGACACTTGCCAGAAGAGGCGCCGAGGAAAGGAAATCGAGACCTTACAACCGATTGTACCTGGAGGACCCTTCGAACATATTGGAATAGATATTGTTGGACCACTACCGAGAATACTTAGAGGAAATCGATACATCGTAGTAGCAGTAGACTACCTGACCAAGTACCCCAAAGCAAGAGCCTTGCCCCTTGCAGATGCCCTTAATATTACACCTTTTATCTATGAAGATATTATCTGCTGCCATGGAATACCTTATGAAATGATCTCCGACCAAGGAACTGAATTCATTAATGAATTCATGCAGATATTGACACAACACTTCGGGATCCGCCAGATAAAGACTACTGCCTACCACTCTCAAGGAAATGGACTCACTGAATGAACGAATCAAACCATCAAGAACACGATTGCTAAAGTAGTACAATCACAAGGAGAAGATTGGGACTTGTACCTACCTTCCGCCTTATTTGCACTACAAACAATGAAACAAGAAACAACAAAGTTCACCCCTTTTGAGCTCGCTTATGGAAGGAAAGCTCATCAGCTGGTAGACCAAGTAATGACCACCCCGGAACCCAGCCACACCTCCTGGGAAAAGCAAATCGAGCATCGTGTGACAAAGGAAATTCAAGAATTACACAACGTCCGAAACAAGGCGAGAGAATTTATTGTCATTGCACAAGACCGACAAAAGAAGAATTACGACAAGGAACATAAAGAAACCGAAAAATTGAAGATTGGTGACCAAGTCTTACTATACTGGAACATAGTAGAGTCTTCATGATCAGCAAAATTAGATCCGAAATGGGAAGGACCATACTACATCACGAGTATAAAAGGAACTACGTATCAGTTACGAAAAATGACAGGAACGATCTTACCCTATACTGTCCACCGAAACCGCCTCAAGAAATATCATGCTCCGCTGGAACAACTTCCATGAAGTCCGAGTCAGCCTGATCGAGGCCTACCGACATATAGAACCCCTGGAAGACCTTGAGGAGATAGAAGGATCGACCTTACAGAAGACTCGATCGATTGTACGCAACATTCAAAGGAGGCAACATTTGGCACGAATCAATGAGTGGAAGGAATACTACCGAATCACACAACTCTGGGATGAAGAAGTTGAACATATCTGGAACCGGAAGGATAGAGAAATCTGTCAACGAGCCCTCAAAGAAGCACTCCCTGCCTATAACGCAAGAATGGCTGATCGGATTTATCAACTATTCAAGCACAAGCCTAGTGCTTTGAACCACTTTCGATGCAGTACGCATCAACTAAATCAACTGACACAGAATGAAACGCAGGAACTAGAAGAAGAAGTAAAACAGTTACAAAGGGATTTCTCCGAGTTAGAACTGTACCTTGAAGTCTAACTTGCAGAAAGGAAGGAGATGTGATGGAACATTTTGTGACGACATACAATTTGATCATGTGAGATCAAGTCATGTGACTCTCAACAATGTTGAGACCTTTAGTGTTGTTGAAACCTTCAGCATTGTTGAGATCCACAATCACGCTATAACCTAAAATAGTATTTCGATCTGATATATTATTTCATCGCCCAATTACGTTATAACCTGATATATCATTTATTATATCTTAGCCAATCAATTTGTACCTTATATTTAGCTGAGCCAATCAGAAATTCAA
>RBNK01000922.1:0-19152 GCA_003990785.1 Endogone sp. FLAS-F59071
GTAATTATTAGTCTTTATCTATTTATAAGCTTTTAAAAGCTTTTTAGTCTGCCTAACTTATATTCAAATATTATCAGCTTCTAGTCATTAAATTTGGAATTTCTTTATAGATAGTATAAATGACTTATTTATATTAAAAAACTTAAGGTAATTATTGAGACTAGCACTAACAGAGTCAGCAGAGTTAGCAGAGTTAGTAGAGTCAACAGGATCAGTAGAGTTAGCAGCAGAGTCAGTAGGGTCAGTAGGGTTAGCAGGGTTATAGTCAATGTCAGTAGAGTTAATGAGGTCAATGGAGCTAGTAGAAATGTCAGTAGAGTCAATAAGGTCAATGAGGCTAGTAGAAATGTTGGAATTGATATTAGAAGTATGAGAAACAGTAGGTAAACTATCTTCCTCATCATCACTCTCTATAATGATGTGCTTTCTTCTTTTCTGAATAGGAGTGGGAGTGGAAATTAGGGATCCAGAAATAGAAACAGCAGGAGAAACTAAGCCAGCAATGGTAGTGTTGGGAATATTGTCGAGGTTGAAAATTTGCTCTATTTTTTTTTGCTTGAATATGGGAATATGGTAGGTGTACACGAGCAAGGATTATTTATTTACGTCCGTTCACATTATTTATGTGTCGCGTTTTTAGATCGGGTAACACAAAAATCGGACAGTGGAACAAAAAATCGGGTGGTGCTTTAAGGTATCCCCTTTTGTGGGTATAACTCTTCCAATACTACAAATAGAGTGGCGCAGTCTTCTACGCCACCAAATTGTAGATAAAAGATTTGTGATGAAGCCAACAACGTTGAAAAAACAGCATGAACAGCTCTGACACACATCTCGACTCTACCGACACCTCGATTTCGGTCATTCGTCGCTTAATTGAAGCCAGCGGTTACGCGGTGATCCCGCAAGTGATCCCTCAAGACCTTCTCTCCGCTGTTACCGCCGATATCTGGAGCCACACGCGCGCCCATTTATCGGATCGCTCAAGTTGGTACCGCCGACCTCAAATCCGCCCTGTCGGTGTTTCGGAAATGTATCACTACCAATCCATGTGGAATATCCGTCAGCATCCTGCACTGCATCGTGTCTTTAGCGAAATTCACGGCACGGACAGGCTCTGGGTGAGTATCGATCGAGTGGGATTCAAGCCCCCAATCGACCGTGAGAACTATCCAGAGTTTGTACGCAAGCCCCAGATACACTGGGACGAGATGCGGATGGAACAATACCCAAACGTTCCGTTCTACGTACAGGGTGTATTGGCGCTGGAGGACACGGACGAGATGATGGGTGGATTTATATGCGTACCCAATATCTATCGCGACCTGGCTCGGTTTTTGGATCAGCGTCGCGTGATCTCAAAGTTTTCTGGTGAAAATTTCTCGCGCTTTCCCGACATCACCGGACACGAGATTGTCAAAGTACCTGCGCGCGCAGGAGACCTTATCGTCTGGTCCAGCCTGTTGCCCCATACTGGTGGAATGAACGAGTCGGAAGACCGGGTACGATTGTGCCAATATGTGACTATGAATCCGGTGTGGTATAACGAAGAGGATAGAAAGGCCAGAATTGCGTGTTGGCAGGGCAACACAAAACCGCCCTATCAATGGGCATTTGGTGACAAAAGAAAAATCGAAGAGAGGCGGAGAGCTCCTGCAGAGTTGACATCACTAGGAAGGAAACTGTTAGGGATAGACAATTGGGAATGACCCGTTGATTTAGAAAATTAAGATTATACATCGCTTTTTATCAGTCATGTAAATATCTTGAGGACAGCAGTTCTACCCAAATGCAAATTGCAAATAGGCAAAAAAAAATAATATAAAGTTCAAGAATCGACCAAAATTAACTAGTGCACTCATCCCAATTGCGAGAGCCGAGGTTAGTGATCTAAATCTCTCATACAACAGCCTTTCACCCTACCAAGCTCAATAGTGGCGAATCCAGCAATGCCTTAATGACTCGTTCTGATGAGATAGTGTCGCTTTACTGATTTCCTGTCAACAATGGCGTTTGACGTTCCTACATGATTTGAATCGACGTCGTTTGTGAGATTTAATGTATCGCGCGAAAAAGTATTATTACTATGGTCCAGACAAGAAACATATATATAAGATCGCAAGCTCCAAAGCCACAAAGCCATGAAGCCGTAATATTCGCAAAGAGGCCCTAACGTTTGCAAAAGGTCGCGAGTCTTTTCTGGAGGAATATCTATTTCTGGCCTGGGCCATACAAAGAATCGTGACAAAAGATTAGTTTTTGGGACAGGTTGTACATCCTCAGATCAGCGTCGCCGTGCAGTTTTAATGAATTGATTTATTTTCAGAGGTCATACGACCAAAATATTCAGCGAAGCCACTGAGATGAACGTAAATATTGAGAGAAAAATAAACGTATGGGGAAAATAAAAGTACAATTGCTATCAGTAGAGGTATTTTTTTTAAGCACACTGGATCTGTGCCAACTGCGATCTCATATTTGTGTAAATACTGCCTAGTGAATAAATTAACTCGAATACTGAACACAAACACTTCCTACTACTTTACATGGTGGCCTTTCTTGGTATGTGAATGAAGTTACGCAATGGTTTTACTCGTTTCAAGCTCGTATTCAATCCATATAAAAGATTAAAAAGGCCTTGCTTGTGTCTCACCTCCTCGACTCTTCTCTAAACCTAGAAAGTTTACGTTCAAAAAGTTTCATTATGCATCAGACATGCAGACGAGTGGTCATCGGCGAAATCTTATGCCTTCTCCTCGTCACTCGCGCCAGAAGTGTGCAGGAAACGAGCCGGTGACTTGCTTGCCCAATCAGACCTACGCAAGCACACGCTTTGAACTGCATCGGTTATTTTATGAATTATTTTTCCAAACTCAGGCGATTGCTTTACAATCGTTACATTTGCAAATGTCTCTGCGTGCCAGTTTCCTTCAGGCAGCATTGCAACAAAGCATATCTAGATGATCCATTTGGGTGAGAATCCCGTACCAATGTCGTGCTAATGAAGATAAAATGGTGCCAGAATTCATATAAATATTACATCGCGTGCGTCAGACATCATACTAGAAACTATGGCACACCTGCGAGTTTGTACTTTATAATCTCTCAACATGTCGTACGCATTGTTTCTTTATTTGTTAGTTATGTTAACGGTTCTTATAAGGTATGTATCGATGTGACTATGTTACACAAGCGTCGCTCAGTCTAGAGATCGACTTCGCAAATTGCTCGTCTATCTCTAAACATCCACGTAGGGGTTCGGTTAAATTTAAATGCCCACTTCTCGTCCTCCAGCATACGCTTATCTGAATTTGATATCCTCGAGGTTATATATATTTAAAAGACTGAGGTGACCTAGCCAGGCCGGACGAAAACGAATCAAAAATATGTTCTGGTAGTTAAACAGGTAGTGCTGTAAATCTCTTTATAGTCCCATTTGGTGAATCGAGTTAGTGGATCGTTTGTTGCAAGTTGATGTTAAACTTGACAACTTGAGTGAGATTGTATCAAGTTTAAACATGTCGTATCGTGTATAATGTCAAATAAATAAGGATATAATTAATATAACTCGTTAATGTTGCTATTGTATTAAAAGTAGTATATCAAGATTGCAACCTACATGACTATTGAATATAGATTACGCCTCATCAGTTCATCCAACAAAATATTGACACACTGATCAAAATGACTTTTTATGCGCGCTAGTTTTTATTATTAATAACGCAATAATTAAATATTTAGTGCTGCGACTCTGATTTTTCCAGATGAGTAGGCCGGCTTTACAAATATAGTCGATAGCGGGAGTATCTTGTCGGACCAATGTCTCGGGTGACATTTCTCAAGTAATTAATTATAAGGAACATTTCTGTCACTTTTTTCACCAAAAGTAGTCACGCCGAATATTTGCCACAAATATCTAGCGCCACAAATAATCATGGCAAATTTAGCTCATTCCGTATTTAGTATCCATCAAAGAAATCAAGATGTGGCTTGACTTCTACATGAGCACGTGAGCCAACAATGTACATTGTGCTCTCTGAAAACAACCACCCGCAAGATGTCAGTTATAACACCCTTAATAAATGCCTGGCATTAATTATTATTTCTGTCTGCATTGTTTTAATACTTGAAAAAAAAAATTTCTTCAAAGTGTTAAAGAAGATTATATATTACTCTTTAATTAGAGCTTAAAGTACTATTAATATACTTAGAGTAATTATTAGGAAGAAAATTAGACTCTTAATATTAACTAATTAACTTAATATTTAAGCTCTTTCAAAGGCTTCTATTCTATAATGATTAATATTTATAAAGTAAATATTTATTATATTTATTTTATAATAACAATCTAAATATAAAATCATATTTTCATTGATATGATGTGTGTTATGTTAACATAAATTTATATCTTAAAATAAAGAGTAATACCTCAGGATTATAAAAAGGGAATTTGTTATAAACTAAGCATCTACTTTCTAACATCTCCAGTAACCAAATAGTTCTATTAGGTAATGCTCGATGGCAGAAGATTCAGTTCAATACTGTAACACCACAGAGTGGGACTTAGTATTGAAAATATCTCCAAGAAACAGATCACCAGATGAACTAAAAATAAACCAAATTCCTTGTTTGGACCTCCGTTTTCGAATTGATCCCGTTCTGGTGATTGAAAATCATGTGATACTATTGGCTGCGCCTCGAACTGGGTATGGTCTTATCGTAAAACCGACAGCCGCAGTTGAAAACTCAAGCCAACGCACTATGGCCGACGATTGCACAGAAGCATCTATTCTTGAGAGTTTTCTCAGTGCAGTTCGTCAAGGATTACTCACGCCTGAAGGTCGTGCTACCGCCGTAGCCGCCCTTGCTTCCGCTGACGCTGCTGCCAACGCTACCGCGCGGCGTTCACCTCCTTCATCTGCCCGGCATGCTGCAACTCCGGCGTATCCTCTCTCTCTTGCATATACCCTTGCTTCCGCTGACGCTGCTGCCAACGCTACCGCGCGGCGTTCACCTCCTTCATCTGCCCGGCATGCTGCAACTCCGGCGTATCCTCTCTCTATTGCATATATCCTTGACGCTCCCCCTCCGGAATCCATAGACGCGCTTGCGTCCCCACCTGCGTCCGAACCCGCCCCCGCCTCTGTACACGCTTCTGTGCCCACTCGCCGGACCACTCTCGATATCGTCAGCCTTCCAACTAAAAGTTTGGCAACGGCTTATGTTCATAAAGAAGTCGCGGAATGTACATATGACGTTCTTGATGTTGAATTATTTGAAGCACATGCCGGAACAAAGGAGTTTCATGATGCCCTATCTACCGCACTCCAAGTCTGGAATATTAAATACAATGCATCTCCGCGTGGTTCCCGTGTTCGCGTCAACACAGCCTACCGCATGTATCTTTTCTTTTGCCTTCACATTCTTCTCGGCCATCTCGACAAACACCTTGACAACGTCATTAGAGCTGATGTTCGAGATAAACGAACTGGCCTTCTTAACCACCTTCCGGAGGACATTGCCAAGCATCTTAAACAAAACCGTGACCACGCCAGAAAATGCTTCTACTTGCTCCGGGACCAGGGTTTCAGCTTTTTCCTCCGCTTAGACGCTCCCACACTTAAGGACATTTATGCTTTCCCGGCCAGTCATATGCGCAGCATCCAAGACCGCGTTGACGGCGTTGGAATGAATGGGGAGATGTAATGTCTTTTTTCTAAATGTATATTTACCTAATACCTACTTTAATGGTATCAAGCCAGTTCTTCAATTTATGACTAATACTGCCTTATTTTACTGCATACACCACTTTTCCCCAGCCGCCGACCTAACTCCGGACGAGGAGGTGGAGGAGTACGTGGAGTCTGGGCAGGCCATATATAATTCAACAATATTAAATAAGAAAAAAGGAGAGAATTCACAATCCTCGATGACAGCAACGAGCTCAGGATCCTTTGCATCAAACTCAACAGCTTCAGTGGGTAGCACGACGAATTCTATGCCAATTCTGTAGTTTAAGCCGGGATGTTTTCATAAAATCGCTTGTAGATAATTTAGCAACCTTACATATTAAATCTGAGGAGCATTCTGTTCCTCCTCATTGTTATGTTTCACTTTTTTGGTCGTGTTCCTACTCCATACATACTTTCCACAATCTGTTAAAATGATTGGAAGACTGCAAACAAGTTTTTACAACAAAAGTTAATAATTGTCTTCTCTCTTTATCAAATACGTAAGCCTTCCTATAAATATCATATCTAGTTATAAGATTGCAAACCAATAGCCAGATCATACGTAGGTATATGTGTCAATATTATTTTAAGCTAGATGTAGTGAGATAATACACAGATCTGACATTGACGGCAACTTTTGATATTTGGAATTTACAATTAGCAGTCACTTTCGCTTATGAATTTTTCGCTTTTTCAAATAATATTTTCTAATGTTGAATTTCAAAAATATTTGAAGCTTAAATTATTGTAATACAAAGCTCGGGAATTGGGATGTAGATAGCAGCTTTGTGCACCGAACCAAGCCGAGCCGAGCCGATCCACAGTCGCCGAACCAGCTAGCAGTCACGATTAAACACAGGATATTTCTTCCGGGACAAGACATTAAGTGAGCATATCATAGTTCGGTAGGATGTAAAAATTGCCTTTCGGACCTGGTGAGTAATTCTTGCTAGATGTTTTTACAATTACCACGATAGCGATGTTTCTATGCTTTCTTTGAAATGTCAAGAAACTAAACATTTATTTCCTGCTATTTGGACGTAAATAGTTTGACAAAAACCAAAAGAAACGTCACTAGTTCGACTTTCGCCTACGCGTCAAAGCCTCGACAAAATGCAATTAATTATTGGTTTATTTTCCCTCCAATCTAATTAAGAATAACTTCTAATTATATGCAAATTTATTTAGCATGGAACTCCTTGAGCCATTGGGTCAAGCTAAGAATAACCTCGTTGTGAACTTCGATGAGGGGCTTTGGGAGAACTTCGGTGGGTGACCACAGGTCGTCCCAACCATGGACCGCGCCCTGCATGAATTTGTAGATTGAAAGTCAATGACAAAATTATGGAATAGCTTCAAGAATTATTTTATATAACATTACCTTGATCACGACATCAGGGCTTTTATTCGAGCTCAGTCTTTTAGGTGCGTCAGCAGAGTTAACGCCCAATGCCCTCCAAGGATCAAATTCTCCATTGATCCAGAATATATGGTCATCTTGAATATTCCACCCACCATATACCTTGTTGATATATTCAGTACGCGGCTTGTGAAGCAGAGTGGAATTGGGGAAATACATTGGGCACTGTCTTTGCCAATAATCTGGTGTGACAAGTCTTGAGACCAATGTCGGATGACCCTTGGGCGCCGCGGATTGCCAGTATCCGAATTCATAGCAAGTTTGCCAAATCCAAGACCTTCCAGAGTTGTCGAGCTGTGTGTTGGTGTATGAGTGCGCATTGGCGTCATAGGAGCCGTAGCACTCGTCTTGGGTTCGGGGGGACGGACAGTTGGTGACGGCAGAGTCGGTCATCCAAGATGCGTAAGCTGCAATTTGGGCATTTACTGTTGTTGCGTTATCGAAGATTTGGCAGAATTGTAGAAAAGGGTTGTTGTAACCGGGGTAGATTTCTTGCCATTGCCAGACGGGTCCGATGAGGTCTGCAGATCATTAGAACGTTATACAATTTATGAGTGGTTAAGATATTAACATTGTCATAATGCAGATTTCCTTTCTCCTTACTTGCAGCAAAATCATCGTTGTGGGTAACATTGGGCATCCCAAACTGCGCCTTCAATTGTTGAATTTTCCTCTTGTTGTGGCTAAATAAGATATCGTCGACATGTTTGACGGTATTGATTATGGAATCGCGGCAGTGTGCGGGGGCGCCTTGACGAATGGGCTCAAAATATTCCCAAAAGTAGTATTTGGCCTGGACGGGGGCGGACGATGCGATGGAAGCAAAGACAAGATCCGGGTATTTATGTTTTATCCAAGCGGAAAGGGCCCCCGGGTAGGAAGCACTTATTGGGATCCAGGGTGTTTTAGGAGCTGGAGGAAGCGCAACGCCGTTGATTTTGATCTTAAGGTGAAACAAACTGGATTAACGAATGAAGGAGGATTTGAGACGGACTAAGGGTGACGCTTATCGAGTTAGGGTATTCATACCTCAACAGATTGCATAAAGTAAGCCATATCAGCCAAAGATTGCTCGAGGTTGAGGTAGATCATATTTTGGCTCGACAAATCCTAAAGTTGTTTTTGAATCTACATTAGTTAATTACTACGTTGCAACGGCAAATCAACCTTTATATTAAAAGCTTTGACGTACCGGAACTGGATTACTCTGACCATAATACCTATGCTCATATACAACGACCACGCCGCCAAGCTTCTCTGCCAATAATGATGTTTCTCCTCCAGAAAGGTAACCTACATAATGAGAGGCGTCCTCTTCACCGACATTCATGAAGATGACCGGCCCACCTTGGCGATAGGTGGTAGTGTTGACCCAGTACCGTTGAGGGAAAGTAGCATTGTTGTGTTTGTTGAAGTGATCAACCTTTTGCGGGAAAGTGAGTGAAATGGGTTTGGATCCAGGGGCCTGCTTGTCAACGTTGAAGACCTTGCGCCTGGAAATAGATTTGTATTTTTTTTTTTTTATGAGCTTTATTCGGGAATCTTACAATGCCATATTGTGGGCAACTTACTTGGATCCGTGTTGGAGCTCGAAAAGCCTGGTCAGAGTAGTTGCTTGAACAGTGGCTAGCAAGGTGAAGGCGATTGCCCAGATAAAAATAAGCCGAGTCATGGTAATCTCAGAATAGCTAGAAAATGAGCAAAGGCAACAAAGGAGGAAGGCGAGTTTTATTTCATAGTCTTTTATAAGTATCTAGTAACAACGTGACACATTCCCAACTGGTGGGTAAGATTCGTTAAACTTGTTTTATGTTTAATTTTGATGCAAGCGTGCGCGGATGGAAGAAGCTCCGGAAGATATTACCCAATGTCCGTAAATAGCTTTATTGGATGGATTTGTGGTGTGTTCCGAATTTCAGCCATACTTGGTGTTTACGCCCTTAGATGACTATAATCTAATAGGGAACTCGGAACTCCGCCACATGCCTACATTTATGTGGATTCCGATCGTCCGACTGAGCGGAGCAATCTCGGTGTCGGAAAAGCGTGATCATGGTTGGTCAATAAACAGCGACCTATTCATAGATAGAAAAAAATACAAAATACAATCTTCGTTTTTTAAGAAATGGAAACTTCCGGAGTCATAAAATTACTTTCATCCATAGCAAAAGAAAATAATAATAATAAAAAGGCCCAAATGCTCGGAGTAGAAAAACTTTTGATTCAAGTACTGAGTTATCAAGACTTGCTTCTCAGTCATTGTTCCACAATGGGGTCCTTTTCAGGGTTCTCCAAGGCGCACGGTGAACACGTACCCAGAGCGTACATTGCATACTTGAGGTACACGATATCGTACCTGAAGTACGCGATATCGTACCTAGGTACGCGATGTACGCCGTTGCGGCAGTTTTCGAATTTAACATCATTTTCAACGAAATATTGACGGCATAAGCTTGTTGCTGATAGGTCGGAAAAGGGATAAGATATAACAATAAAAGAGCAAACAATATATAGTCCATGAGAATCTTTAATTGTGATCGTAATAGGGATAAAATAGTCTACATAACAACCATTCATGGAATTTATTCGCATTTGAATATAGGATGCAAATTCATATTACAAGCTAATCTCTCTAGGTAACTCCATACTATTTCTCTCGTCAATAAGGCAATTAGGATCGCACTGCGACTACTCAATCTATGACACTAGTGGAACGGATTAAAAACTCCACAAACTTGTGATGCATATAAACCGGTTCAATAATGACGCTAGGTATAGCTTGAGGCTTTTGCATCAAGGGCTTGTGAGGCTTGTGAGGCTTGTGAGGCTTGTGAGGCTTGTATGCGGCTTGGCAATACCTTCCAAAACCAAACCGTGGGCTTTTGTTGGTCACAGCGAGACAGGATGCGCCGGACTAGTCGAACCGGTATCTGAGACGACAGGATGCGCCGAGCTGGTCGATGTAACTGGGACAAAAGGACGCGTATCCAAGCTGGGTTGTGGTATTAGCGAATTTGACAACGATCGAGTACGAGCGACTGATATCGATGAGTTCCCCTCGAGTCAAATTAGTATGTCATCCCCTCTTCAATGATGAGGTGTAAGAATTTGCAATTATGGTAATGGTTAACAGGATGTGGAACCGCGCACGAATTGCCACATGAAGAAACCGCGGATGAAGAAACCACGGATGAAGAAACCATGGAGGCTACAGACGAAGAGGACGTCACGGACACGGACGGAGGGGACAGTAAGGACGTCACGGACGAGTCTAAGGTCAAATCTTGCTTCAATCTCTTGAACTCCGTCCAAAGGAATTGATGGTCTTCCGCAAGGCGCTTATGATCAGCAGAGAGGTGGTTATGATCAGCGGTAAGGCGTTCAAGCTGTTCATGGTCTTGGCAGGCCATCTAGTAAGTAGGTCAATGAGTAGTAAAGATGAGTAAGATCAGTAAGACTTCTTAAATATCAGCATATCAAATACTTACATATCAAAAAAGGATTTTAGTGTGCAAGGGGGGTTGACGGACGTTTTAGAAAAAGGATTTAGGGAGGTTTGTATAGGGAGAATTTGCTTGTCGCGCCTACTATTCTGTTTATCGCGCCTACGGTCCTGTTGTTCTCTATTTATGCACAATGGCCTCTTCCGATGCTAACATTGCAGCTTGAAAAGTCACAAAACATTAGCAATAAACGAATTTGGAACGAAAATTAGGAAGCCAACCAGGTACATCGGTGAATTTCATCGTTTCCTCTGCGCAATTGGTCAATTGGTCGGAAGGTTTTAAGACGCAGGGTCCTATTTCAAGGTGCCTTTTTTTGTGCCACGACGATTCACCCACTGTTCTTTTTAATACTTTTTGGCCAAGCGACTCCCCAGAGTAAGTACGCGCCGAGGCGTGAGAACGGGATTAGACGAAACGGATCTAGAACATTACGACGGATTCGGTAGATCATTGTTCTCTCTGGTCAGCGCTCACTGATTATTTTATTCTATCAAAAAATGAGCTAAGCATATTTTGCACAAACCTTGGAACCGAAATACCAAATCAGGCCAATCTGTCCAAATCAGACAAAACAATAGCTAATATTGGTTGCGATGGATGCGGGTGCGGCGACGGGTGCACCCCTAGGGCCTTCTCACGCTACCTCGTGGCAGTCACTTCGTGGTCTGTCCAAAGTTGGCTTTTCACCTTGTGGTGGAGCCCTAATTTGGATTCAAAATTTACCCATTAGTTCACACAAACCATGCATCTAAAGTCCATCCTCTTCGTCGCTGCCCTCGCCCTCGCAGCATCCGCCAAGCCCTTCCCTAGGAGCAAGCGTGATGTGACCAATTGCGGCTCCAGCAGCGACATTCTCAAACTCACCTCCCTTACACTATCTCCGAATCCCCCGCAGAGGGGCCAGAATCTGACCGTGATCGCGACAGGCACCCTGACCCAGGCTATCATTAACGGCTCCACGATTAATGTCAACGTAACGTATGTTTCTCTACTCTGTTCTATTCTGGGGTCGCTCGTCCACTTTGCTCATATTAATCTTTCATTATTCTCGGCGTCTCGTGTGGACTTATGTAAATCACATAATAGGCTAGATAGCTTCCTTCCTGTTCTCTCGAATACTTGGGATCTCTGTAGCGAGGCCGCTCAGGAGAAAATCACCTGCCCCATGCCCTCCGGTGCAGTGAATCTGACGACCACCTTGGCCGTCCCTTCAGACATCCCTTCGGTAAGTGGTAAAGTAGGACATATAATTTTGGGACGGAAATTTGAATCGGGACTAGCTGACCTAAATCGAAACCTTTCTGCTATCCTGTTACCAGGGTTCCTACGCGGCTCATGCTGTCGCAAGTGAACCTAACGGTAGTGAGATTGCTTGCTTCGATATCACATTTAGCTTCTAAAATACTCTTCTGGCAGAGAATTTAACAAGAGTGCATATCGTTTGAGAAGACGGTGTATTTTGTAGCTTTGACAGGATCTAAACAAGTTGGCTTATTCGGAAATAAATTACATTAATTAGTTAATACAAGTAAATAAAGATTTAAATAACCTTCAGTACGCATATATAGCGTTCCTAACGATTCGATTTTTAGCGGTCTCAGACTGAATCGCATAAAATCGCAAATTTATAAATCGATTCACTTAAACCTCATTCGATCCGATGCGATTCGATCCACAGCACGGTCACTTACAGCAAGTAGACAATTTCGGCAGTCCAAATCCCGCCCCATGATAAGCGCACTTATTACCGCCCAGCCCCCAAGAATACTACTAATAAATAAATGTTTCCAGTTCCCGCCCCAAAAATGTCCCTAATAAAAAAATAAATAAATATGTGGATTTTTAGTATTTATTCACTACTTTGCCGCCAATAAACTCTCCTGGCTCGCTGCCTATAAAGCCCTCTTTGCTGCCTATAAACTCTCCTTGCTCGCCGCCTATAAACTCTCCTGGCTCGCTGCCTATAAACTCTCCTGGCTCGCTGCATACTATATAAGTAATTACATGTTCTCTATTTTTATTATCTTATGCCAAAATCACTCCAAGTCCGAATAATAATATATCTGTATATAACTTGAATATTTTTGTAAGGTCTAATCTTATCATTACTAGTACATAGATAAGTGCTTTCTTAATTAGATTAAAGGCTGTTTGTAAAGCTGGTATGCTCTTCCTTTTCTTTACAATATATACAAGAGTACAGCAATTTCAGAGTATCTAGGGATAAACATTTTATAGAACTGAACCAGTCCTAGAAATCCTTATAGGGTTATCTTATCTTGTAAAATCAGGAAGGCTTTGATAATTTCAGTCTTCTTCAGGTCTGGGTAGATTTCTCCTCTATTAATTATAAATTCAAGGTACTTAATCTTCTTTTATCCAAAGTGGTATTTCATTGGTTTGATTCTTAGTCCATATTTTTTAAGTCATTCAAATACTTTCTTTAAGGTTACTATATGTTCTGTGAAGGTCTCAGCATAAACATTAATATCATCAATATATACAATTACTCCATATCCAATCAGATTATAGAAATCTCATTTATTACAGCTTGGAACATAGTAAGTACATTACAAAGTCTAAAGGATATTCTTGTAGATTCATACTATCTAAATAGTATAACAAATACTGATCTCTCCTATACTTTCAGTGTTATTCTGATCTGGTTGTATCCTGTCTATAGTGTGAGGATGAGACTTTGGGATTAGCAAAATACAGAAGATTAAAGGGCTTAATTAGGAACCAGTAGCTGGGCTAAGTTCTATATATATTGTTGAAATTTGATCTTCAAATGTGTGTTTGGAGTAAAGAGCATACTGGCTAATGAAGCCAATATGCGTGTATTTATTAATGCTAATTTATGATTGGTCGATACAAAACAAAGATTGTCTAAGCCACAATCGAGTGACGTAACAATCGATCATTGATGGGAGAGATATAATAAGCTACTAATTTCAACACTCCCCCTGCTTGATATATCTCGATAAAAATAAATAAATAAATAAATAAAAAAAAAAAAAAAAAAAAAAAAAAAAAAAAAAAAAAAAAAAAAAAAATAAAAATAGAAATAAAATGTTCAACTGTACATCACGAATGGCATCCATGAAGTACATTTACTGTAAATAACTATATATAAAGTACTACTTGAGTGATAAGAATGATGTGATAAAGAACATAAAATTTTTAAAGAAATAATGTTAGTTACGTAAGCCCATTTTTGCAATCAATGTTTCAAGTCTTGGTCGCGCAAGTGGCTTGGTTAATGCATCAGCGATCATTTCATCTGTCACCATATAAATGATATCTATCACCTTTGATTCAACTTTCTCTCGAATAAAGTGATGCTGAATGTCAATATGCTTTGATCGAGCATGATTAATTGGATTTTTGGCAAGGGCGATTGCTGATTGGTTGTCTTCAAATAAGGTTGTTGCACAATTCGGCAAATATCCTAGCTCATCTAATAGGGTGTGTAGCTAAATGGCTTCTTTCATCACATGTGCTAATACCATATATTCTGTCTCAGTTGTTGATAGGGCAACGGTTGCTTGGCATTTGCTTGACCAGCTGATGGCTCCTCCTGATAGGTTGAAAATATATCCTGTGGTTGATTGTCATGTGTTAATGTCTCCTCCCCAGTTAGTATTACTGAAACCGATCAGTCTTAGATCCTGATCGCATCTAAGGCATAGCTTATAATTGGCTGTTCCTTTAATATATCTTAATAATCATTTGAGAGCGTAGTGATGTTCTTGCATTGGATTGGCCGAAAATTGACTGATGATGCTGACAGCAGCAGCTAGATCAGGTCTCGTCCCGATCATCAGGTACATTATGCTACCGATCATTTGTCTGAATAGACTTTGGTCTGCAGATTTTCCTCCTTCAGCTTTGAGTTGGATGGATGAATCAAGGGGTGTACTGATTGGCTTGGCGTCCATCATGTTAAACCTTATAATGATTTGATTGGCGAAGTGGCTTTGATCAATTGTGATCGTGTGTGTTTTTCGATCGTGCATGACTCAAATACCCAAAAAATATTTAATTTCGCCACAGTCCGTCATATCAAATGCGTTGCTAAGTTCTGCCTTGAATTTGTTCATCATTTCCATCAAGTCGGCCAGAATTAGTAGATCATTGACATATATGGTAATAATTATCAGCGATTGATATTGATCGTCTTGTCTTCTCCTTAGATAAATGCTGTGATCCGATTGTAATCTTGTAAAATTTGATTGGCTGAGGTAGTTGTCAATCTTTTGATTCTATATACAAGGTGATTGCTTTAGTCCATACAGTGATCGATTGAGCTTACACACAGCTCTCGGTGACAGCTCCGATTGGTCGATTCCTTCAGGTACTATCATATAGATCTCTTCATCAAGATTGCCATTCAGGAATGCAGTTTTTACATCCATTTGGTAAATTTCTAAGTTTAAGGTTGCTCTGATCGATAAAAGTGCCCTGATCGACGTGAACTTCGCCACAGGAGCAAATGTTTCATCATAATCAATTCCTTGCTGTTGTGAATATCCCTTGGCTACTAATCTCGCTTTGTACCTGGCAACCGATCCATTAGTGTTGAGTTTCTTTTTAAATACCCATCTGCATCCAATCAGCTTGCGTCCTGCAGGCACCTCAGGTACAATCATCCACGTGTCATTATTCTTAAGTAATTTAAGCTCTTGATTGATCGCTTCCTCCCAAAGCTTTGCATCAGGCAGAGAAATTGCCTCCTTGTAGGTCATTGGGTCATTGGTCGATTCAATTAAATTAGCTTCTGACATGCGATCTTGCCAAATTTGTAGAGCTTCAGTGTCGATCAATTGTTCGATTAGCTCCTAGGTGTTGTCGTCATCATCATAGCCTAGCCATTTAACCAGATATTCCCTTTTTTTATCAATCTTGCATTCTCCGATGATTGCTTCGATGACATATTCTCAATCTTCTGGGTTGACGATTGTTGGGGATTTTAATATAATAGATTCATCGAATGTGACATTGCGGCTGATCTCTATCCTCCTATTGGTTAGATCCCAGAGCCTGTACACCTTCTTTTTGTTATGATAGCCAATCATTTTAAGCTTTTTGGATCGGGGTGCCAGTTTCAATCTTTTTCCCTTGCGAATATGCATATACGCGTCAGCCCATATAATGCGCAAGTTACTGATATAAGGCTTGTAACCGTGCCATAATTCAAATGGTGAAGCACTCTCCTTATTGGCTCGCGTTGGCAATCGGTTGCGTAAATATGTAGCACTTGCGGCAAGTTCCGCCCAGAGTTTGTCAGGTATGCCGGCAGTAATTTTAACTGCCCAGATTGACTCTATCAATGTCCGGTTATATCATTCTGCTACACTGTTTTGTTGTGGCGTGTCTGGTGTCATCATTTCGTGATGAATTCCGTTTTTGATTAAAAATTCATACATCTCGATGTTTACATACTCTCCTCCTCTATCTGATCAGAGAATCTTGAGTTTTCGGCCCGATTGCGTCTCGGCGAATACCTTGAATGTCCAGAATTGATCAAATGTATCACTTTTGTTGTCAATAAAATATGCTGTGACATAGCGAGTGGCATCATCGATGAAAGTTAATATATATTTTGCTCCATTGACTGATGGCATGGGCATCGGCCCACACAGATCTGTGTGCACCCTTCCAATAGGCTCCATCGATCGATTTTTCGCGTGTCTGAACGGCTTGTGGTGCGACTTCGCGTGTTCACACCCGGCACATATTTCGATTTATCCGGTTGACAGCTGCACATCTCTGAGCCCTGTGACAAATTTATTGATTGATTGCAGAGTATTTCGGCCTAGATGGCCTAGTCGGTGATGCCATAATATATAGTCATCGATCTTGGAATCGGCGATGTTTGCAATCTTGGAATCGGCAATGTTTGCTTCTAGCTCTAGCTCTGATGTCGATAAATGAAATAGGTCGCCATCGGCTTGTCCGATTTTAATTTCTTCGTGATCCGCGCCAATTTTAATTACTGATCCGTCGCTTTTGAAGGTTATGTCATTTCTATCATGTGTCAATGCCTGTACAGATATTAAATTTCTGGCAATCTCCAGTACATATAAGACGTCCTGTAATTTCAGCTCGTCGTCGAGCTCAATTGTCCCAACATGCGTCACATGTAATTTTTCATTCCCTGCACACGTGACCAAGCCGTCATGCTCAGCCACCATCTCAAAAAGCTCCAATTGGTTGAACATATGTTGCGTGACGCCCGAATCGATGATAGCGCCAATCGCCAGATTTGCTTCAGCTCTCGGTTTAGCCTTTTCTTTTTCTGTTTTTATCCAATCGTTGAATTTGTTGCATTGAAATATTCCGTATTCTCCCTTACAGACGTAACATTTCCGAGGGTGTCCTCAAAAATTCCTGCCTCGATTGGCTCCATGATCGCTGCCTCGGTCACCTCTGTCATTATGATCTCCTCGATTGTTTCCGTTATTGTTGTTATAGCCTCGGCTTTATCTAGCGCTTCCGCCTCGATTGTCGCAACTGCCACCTCGGTAGCCGCCTTGGTCACCGCCTCGGTATCTACCTCGGTCGCCACCTTGGTAGCCACCTCGGTCTGTCACGTGGGCTTCATCGTGCCTTTGTTTATTATCTGGGTCGAACCTGATGCATATGAGTTGTAAAGCCTCCAGCATTGTCAGCATATTCTTCCGCGCAAGTATTAATTCCCGGTACCTGGGACTTAGACCCCAGAGATATTGCGGTATAGCTTCTGTGTCGGTCATATCTTCGATTTGTACCATAATCCGGTTAAATGCATCATTATAATCTTCGATCGATCCTTTTTGCTTCATCATCACAAGCTTATCGCACATTCGTAACAATTGTTCCATTAGTGCATATTTTTGTGTCATAGCCTCTTTAAGCTCATCCCACGAATCAAATTCTCCCGATGTATTCATGTGCCTCTGTAACCACATTCTAGTGTTACCTGTAATTTTACTGATCGCTACATTGACCTCCTCCTTTTGTACTGATAGATTGGCACTGGTGATAAATTGCTCTACAGCATCAAAGTAATTGAATAATCTGGGTGCGCCACCTGATCCATCGAATTTGTTAATCGATCTCAGGTACTCCTTTGCCAGATCGTTAAGCTTTGTTGATGTTGTTGGTGATAGTGATGGTAATTGTCTTTGTGGCATGTTGCCTTCTGTAGCTGCATTCTGATTGGTTGGCACGCTAGGTGATGTGATCGTTTTGTCGATTTTTGCCATCAATTCGCCTATTAGGGTTGCAAGCATGTCTAATTTATCTTCCTGATTTCTGATCATTGTAGCCATCTGTTCCTGTCGATCGAGGCTAAATACGATATTGCTCTGATGGTTGCTATCCAATCTGTCGTTGTCATCAAGGGTTTGATATCTGTTATCTGTTTTTGATTTAGACTGCAATCTTGTCGATCTTGTTGCTGATGATGATGATGTATATAGGTTGTCCATTTCATTATGTGGCATTGTTATGTGTTTATCACATTGCTTTATCATAGTGTCATTTGTCATGTTGTTTATCACGTTGTTTGATGCATTGTTTACAATTTTAAATAAACACTTACAGTAATCGCAGTTATAATTGTGTAGATGCTATGATTGCATAGATCTCAGGTTGTCGAGCTGCAATTCGAGCAGCTCGGGGCTCATAACCTGTTGAAATTTGATCTTCGAATGTGTGCTTGGAGTAAAGAGCGCACTGGCTAATGAAGCCAATATGCGTGTATTTATTAATGCTAATTTATGATTGGTTGATACAAAACAAAGATCGTCTAAGCTACGATCGAGTGACGTAACAATCGATCGTTGATGGGAGAGATATAATAAGCTACTAATTTCAACATATATAAGGGATTAGAGAGTGTATAAGGTAAGATGTAAGGAAATAATACTTAAAATTCAAAGGGTTATATGTCTTATGAGGTATAAAAGATAGTAAGTCCTTGGATATACATCAATAATCAAGTTAATCTGTTAATATCCAAAAGCAATATATCTTAATGTATCTCAGCTTGAAAATCACTAAGTAAATACTTCTTCACTAGTTTTATTCAAGTCTTAGACTTTGTATTTAAGCTCAAGCTTAGGCAAAGATTTATGGAGTAAAAATAAAGAGGATATTTATACAAAACTTAAGAGATAGTACTAATTAGGATAATGTGATAATATATCAAAGAATACTAAGGAATATTGTGGGAATTCTATAGAAATTAGCAATTTGAGAGGTGTGATCTTCATTGATTTCTAAATATTCATCAAGATCTGTCATGACTGCTAAGTTTTTGGCATAGTCTAGAGCTTCATTAAAGGCTAAGGTGGGGACTTTATTAAATACTTGGTTTTTACTAAATACTTGGATTTCAGCAGAGGCTAATATAAAGGCTTTGCCTGTTTGAGGATTGCTTATTTGAGTTTGGACTTTACTAAAGTCTAAAACTTTGTTGAATACTAGGTGCAGTATCTCAGCAGTC
>RBNK01000923.1:0-19111 GCA_003990785.1 Endogone sp. FLAS-F59071
TTTACATGGCGACAGATGAAATGATAGCTGATGCATTAACCAAGCCACTTGCGCGACCAAGACTTGAAACATTGATCACAAAAATGGGCTTACGTAACTAACATTATTTCTTTAAAAATTTTATATTCTTTATCACATCATTCTTATCACTCAAGTAGTATTTTATATATAATAATTTGCAGTGAATGTACTTCATGGATGACATTTGTGATGTACAGTTGAACACTATTTTTATTCTTTTTTTATTCATTTATTTTATCGAGATATATCAAGCAGGGGGAGTGTTGTAATTATTAGCTTATTATATCTCTTCTATCAATAATCGATGCATCAACGATCGATCATATGTCACTCAATTGTGGCTGAGACGATCTTTGTTTGTATCGACCAATCATAATTTAGCATTAATAAATATATGCATATTAGCTTCATTAGCCAGTGCGCTCTTTACTCCAAACACACACATTCGAAGATCAAATTTCAACAAGATATACTTCTTGGCATTCTCTTGGTTATCTAATCTCTTTATTATTATATTTACTTGTTCAGTAGATCTAAATTCTTTCTTTTCTCATTATGTTTCTTCTAAGTTTTTCACTTCTTTTAATAGCTGCTGTTCATATCTAATAATTAATATTTGGGCAATTTAATCTCCTTAGTATACTGCAAATTGACTGTAGTTATGATTGACTAATTCAACTTCAATTTCTTCTTTATAGTCTTCATCTATCAGTCTAGAAAAGGCTCTTATTTCAGAATTGCAGTAGAGTCTACTTCTTGCTTATACTTACATATATTGTCCAGATAGTAAAGCAATAGTAATTCTAGTTTTTATGAAAGCTGATAATTTTAGTTCTAGAGTATAATCTTTATCTGCATATAGGTCATAGCCTGCAGCTCCTTCAGTTTTTCTCTTTAGTATAATTGTGGTTTTTGTCAGTCTCTTAACTCAAGTTGCTGTTTCCATCTCTTCAACTGTAAATACTTCTTCGAAGGTAGGAATATTAAGTTCCTTCCACTATTTGTAAGTTGTGTCTTAAGATAAATTCTACTATAAGTCCTTCTACTACTAATATCATATGTTGATATATTCATTGAAATAAATTACTTCTTCTAAGGCAATGATTTCTTCTTCTTCTAAGTTGTTTTCTTTGATTAAGATGGGTCTATCATTTTCTTCATCATCTTGGAATAAGGCTCTAACTTCAGCAGGTGTCTGAGTAGTATAAACTTTATCATCCCATTTATTAGGTATTTCCTTATTTTTATTCTTTTCAGATATAGTCTGTTCTTTTTCTTAATTATAGCATTTTCTTCAAGTTCTATAATAGTTGATATTATATAGCTCATTTGGATATCTAATCTAATTTTTATATTCCTAAAAGTTATAGAGGTTGACTTTGCTTCAATAGTATCCTTGTAGGTAGATGTTATGGTTTCTCTAAAGATATCCTTTACTAATATATCCAATATTCATCCAGAAGTAATCCCAAACTTCTCTAGTATTATCTGCAAATAGGTGAGGGTTCCTTCTATTATACAGTCCTTGATTTATTAAGGGTGAGATCCTTTGGTAGGTCTGCAATAATCTTGGTTTCTTGATCTTTCTCTTGGGTGGCAGGTGTATCTTCAAGGTGTCCTGATAAAGTATTAACTTTGTATCACTGCATATATATATTATTTTAGTATAATAGATATATTGCTCACAGAATAGATATTTTATATTCTTTATGTTGTATTTAATTAACTAATTCTTCTCCAAAGGTATCAGGTAGTAATATTTACTATGGATCACTATGTTGGCTTCTTCTTTTTCTACTATATTAATATGTACTTGTCTAGGAGTTATTTCCTTATCTATATCACTTTCATCTTCTAGTCTCTAGATGAGTTTTAATACTACTCCTTTCTGAATATTCAGAGATATACTGAACTTCCTTCCATAGTTGATGAAGATTAACCTCTGTGCATCCAAATTGATTCTAGCCTTGGCTTTCTTTAACTAACTGTTGCCTAAGACAGCATTGTAGGATTGAGCATCAGTGATGATCATCCTAATGAGTATAATTTCTGTTCCAAACTAGACTGATACTTCTCAGAGTATTCTTAAAGGTATATTGCTTTT
Organism: Endogone sp. FLAS-F59071; assembly: GCA_003990785.1. NCBI lineage: Eukaryota > Fungi > Mucoromycota > Endogonomycetes > Endogonales > Endogonaceae > Endogone > Endogone sp. FLAS-F59071. The sequence continues at coordinate 2,126 of RBNK01000923.1, forward strand.
TCTACTTATAATGACTAAGATAGAGGTGGTGAGTTCAGCAATATCCTATTCTAGGCAGTCTAGAAAATGCTTGGTGATAATGCTAACTTCTGCTTCTGTATCAATAATGACTGAGTATACTAAACCTCTAAAATTATATTGTATATAGGCAGTTAAGGTATAAATTTATTCCTCCTCTTCTTCTTTAGCAGTATTAACTTTCTCAAATCAAATAATCAGCTTAGTTTCTATAATTTGTATCTTCACCTTCTACTTCATTGATAGTACAATTTAGAAGAGTTACTTGAAGGTAATGTTAGCCTTCTGACTAGTAATATCTTGTCAAGAGTCATATTTAAATTCTCTAACTCTTCTGGATTTCTTTTCCTTATTCTTCTCTTGATTTGTTATTTCTTTATCTCCAGTAGTTAAGATAACTATCTTACTAGGTTATATAGTCTACTTAAAGACTTTGTTCTATTGATCTTCATTCAATTGTTATCTCTATATTGGATTCTTAGATTTCTTAATAATAACTTTAGGTATTTAAGTTAGTTTCTTCCTTGGGTAGGGGTCTTCTTAGTAGTAGTATAGCTGACTGTTTCAACAGGATAGGCTTTCAAGTATTCCTCACTGAATTCTTCATCTTCTTCCTTAATTTCTTGCACTATATTGGTATGGTTAGCCTTTTTAACTTCCTCCTTCTCTCAGCCTTTCTTCTAACTTCTAGTTCAGCAATCCTTAGCAAAGTGACTACACCTTCTACAGAGAAAACAATTCATTTCAGTCTTGTTTTATTCTTTAGCAATGTAGGTTCCTCTTGGCTGTTTGTTCTGGTAGATCACCTTGGCTTCAAGATTAGTGATATATGCTGTTATTTCAGAGAATATCTTGGTAATCTTTTCTATTTTATCTTTATATATTGTCTTTCCTATCTTTGCTATAACTGTTGGTTTAATGGTATCCTCTTCAAGTAGTTTAGCTAATATTAATACTATTTGGACTACAAGTATTCTAGTATTGAACTTTCTGCACAAGTCTTATAGTAACTTGTTATATAGAGATATAGAGTGTCCTACTTCAGTATCCCAAAAGGCTTGTGCTATTCTGACTTTTCTTCCATCCTTCTAGGGCCAAACCTCTTGATATGATATTGAAAGTCTGTAGGTAAGCTATTTATGAATACCTTTTCCCACACTACTAGACTGATTTCTCTACAAAGTTATATATACTAATCAATAGTAGTAACTTAATTCTTTAGATACTAGTTAATTGATATCTTTATGTTAAATAGTTACTTCTTAATTGATTCTCATTTCTGTTCAGTGAAATATTTCTCTTCTAACTAAGTTCTATGTAGTAGTTTTCTAATGAGTAACAGCTATTTGTATAGCTGTGGCTATATTTTCTGCTGCTGCAGTAGCTACAATAAGCAACTCTCCTAGTCTGGTAGCTACTATATCTATTAAGGCTAGGTGATATATTTCTCTTATGAGTTCTCTAAGTTGAGCAGCTAGAATAGTAATTCATTGGGTACTAGCTAGTTCTTTAGCTGTAAAGTAGCTCTCTAAATTATTTAGAAATTCTTAAATATACTCTTTGGTATATCTGTAAAAGATAAGTAGTCTATCTAATATGATTTCTTCATCTTCTTGAAGTCTTCTTCTAGATAGATATAGTAATGCAGGCAGTAGTAGTGGCAGTACCATTCTTACTTTTATCTTCTACTATAGGTTTTAGCAAGTTTGATTATACAATATAGATAATAAATTAGTTGAGGTATTGATTGATTTTCTATCAATTGTTACCAATTGTGACAGACTAAAATATATTAATAGCAAAATATTCTAGAATTGAGCAAGTGCAGAAAATATATTCTAGAGATCTTAGTGAGTTATGTAGTAGCATCTTAAGAAAGATATATATATCAAAGTATTAACTAGTAAAAATTAAGTATAATTGATTAAATAAAATATATATTTATAAGAATCTTGAAAACTATTTCAATTGCTCACTCCTTGAGTAAGGATTTATGTAGTATCCCTTAGGTTATCTGTTGTAAGCTTTTTTAGCTTGTTGTAGTCTAAATTTTATTGTTAATTGTGAGTGGAGTATTTATAAGAAATTACAAGATGCTTTATATGCAGCTACTCAGGTTACTACTTAAATTTCTAATTAGCTTAGCTAAATATAAGATATAAATTGGTTAGTTAAGGTATAATAAAATACTATATCAGATTATAATATAATTGGATAGTAAAATAATATATCAGATTGAAATATTATTTTAAGTTATAGTGTGAGGATGAGACTCTAGAATTGGCTAAGTATAGAAGATATAGGGGGCTCAATTGGGAACCAGTAGCTGGGCTAAAATCTGTACTATAGGTAAAACCAAAGTGGAAAATAGAGTGTGTGGAGGAATAAAACTGCAAAAATATTAAAGTGTATATTTAGAGGTGCTAGGGAATATTAGTTCCTTTGGATGTATATCAGCAATCAATTATCTGTTAGATGTCAAAAGGTTCTCTTTCTCAGCTTGAATTCACTAAGCAATACTTTCTTTACCAGTTGCATTTGGATTATTAGACTCGTATTAGGCTCAAGCTCAGGCAAAGATTTATTGAATGTAAATAAAGGGGGATATTTATACAGTTTTGAAGAGGTGCTATACAGGTAGCTACCCTGTTACTACTCTCAAAACTATTGGCTATTCAAAATATAAACTAATTATGGATTTATGTGATATAATAAGTTATATAAGTTATAGATTTAAGATGGTTAAAGATTTATGATGGTTAAAAAGTTAAGACAGTTAAAAGGTTTCACAAATCAAGGAACTGTTCTAATTGGTCGAAATCTCTTTATACTATGTAGATTTCTTCTTTAAGTTCCTCAAAGGCGTTTTGAGATAGTTGGTGAAATGTGGATGGTCCAATTTTGATAAGTCTTTTCAAGGTGGCTAGTTGGAACTGGAAGAGTCCGTAAATCCGGAGGGCAATCCTTTGAGATTGGAGTGGAATCCCTTGATATAGTGCTCGTTTGCATGCCTCTGCATGTTATCGGTCTTATACATGTTCAAGATCTTCTTCCCAGATCCTTGCGATCTTATAGTAGGCCTGAAATTCGTCTTGTATCTATTATTTCTGAGCAATGTCAATGTTCTTTATTATTATTTGAGTCCTTTGTAGGGCAGATCCTTCCTCAGGTAATAGTTCGAATGGAGGGTCTTCTAAGGCTCAGTATGCTTCAATGACTCAGCTTTGGAGGTATTCGTCATTGTTAAATCGGGGCATTTTGTATTTGTATTAAATCTTTCAGTCTCCTCTCATTACTCCCCTATTTATAAGTGTCATCTCCAGACAGCTGATAAATCAATTTCATGCAAAGTATTGTTTGACTTTTCCGTGGTGCACTGGTGTTGGCTGAATTGTTCCTTTTGAGCTTTGGATCCAGATTGAGGTTCCCTTCATATCTTGAATATAGTACAGTCCTTCCCATTTTGGTTCAAGTTTTGCTGACCAAGAGGCTTCAACAATATTTCAGTATATCAAGATTTGATCTCTAATATTTAATGTTTCAACCAGCGGATTCTTGTACTTCTGTCAATCTTGCACTTTCTGGATGAACTTTTGCGCCTTGTTTCAAATACGTTTCAGTCTCTCCATATTGTATGTCATTAAGCTCCAAATTCATTCTTCATATGATTCTCTCATATTGGCTTATAGTACTCCCTATTTGGCAATCTCCCATAGACTAACTCAAAAGGGCTAAAAGTCATGGTCTTCTGTTGTGAGCATCTGATTGCGAATAGTGCGGATAGTAACCAAAAGTCCTAGTTAGTATATATCTTGCTCATCTTCAAAATTGTATTCTTGATCGTCTGGTTTATCCATTCGGTGAGTCCATTTCCTTGAGGGTGATAGGCAGTGGTTTGGATATGTTAGATGCAGTATGTTTGATTTAATTCTTTTACTAAATCGTTGCAAAATTCTGTTCCTCTGTCAGTTGTTATCTGTTTTGGTAGTCCATATTGGTAGATGATTTGTTTATGTATAAATTCTGATATTGTCTAAGCATCTGATGTCTCCAAGGATTCTGCTTCGGGCCATTTTGTTAACTAGTCAACTGCTATGACAATGTATTTTTTTCCAGTAAGAGTCCATGGAAGGGGTCTAATTACATTGATTCCGATATGTTCAAAAGAGGCATTTGGTGTTATACTGGGTTGCTGGGGTATAAAATCCTTGATCGTTTTCCTCTTCTGGCAAGTGTCACATGTCCTGATATAATGTTGTACATCTTTCCACATTTGTGGCCACCAGTAAATTTTTGCTAACTGCTGATAGGTTCGTTCCACTCCTTGATGTCCAGATAAGTGATAATCATATGCTCCTGATAAAATGTTGTTCACATGATGTGTTGGGATAACTATGTATCAATATTCTTTGTCTGTTTGTGATATTTTGTATAACTCTCTATTCTGATATTCAAAGTTTTGTCAGCTCCTAAGTATGATCTTCTTTCTTCATTCATTGACTATTGATATTTTTCCTCCTCCTAAATACGTTGTAATCTGATAGTATAGCTCCTAATTCATTGGAATCGCACAGTCTTTTCTCGGGGTAACATCTCCCTTCTCAGTATTCTAGACAATGCATTGGCATGCTGGTGTGTCTTTCTGGGTTTGTACTGGACCTTGAAGTCATACTTCTGAAGTCTCATGATCTATTGAGCATAGATTCTGGTAGGTTAAATTTTGTTGAATAACCACTTGAGGGCTATATGATCTATGACAAGGGTAAACTTTTGTTCAATCAGGTAGTGGCAGAAGTACTCAATTGCCCAAGTTGCTGCCAAGCATTCCAATTTGGTTGCTTTATAATTAGCTTGTGCTAGATTGATTCCTTTGCTGGTATATATAATCACATGTTCATTCCCTTGTTTGTCTATCTATATTAAGACAGCTCCAAGTCCTTTAGCTGATCTATCGATGTGTAAGGTAAATAGTTTTTCCCAGTCAGGTCATTTTAGGATTGGTGCACTCATAAGAGCTTCTTTGAGTTCTTCCATGGCTAAATGTTGGGGCATTCCGAATTCAAACTGGATTCCTTTCCTAAGCAGGTGGTACAGGGGTCGTGCAATCATAGAAAAGTCCTTGATGAATTTTCAGTAGAAGGTTGCTAGTCCCAAAAAGGCTCGTAACTCAGATACATTTGTAGGTACTGGGTAGGTTTGGATCTCCTTGGTCTTGCTCGGGTTAGTCCTCAGTCCTTCTGCTATGATGATGAATCCGAGGTACTTCATTTCTGTTTCTCTGATTGTGCACTTCTTTGCTTTGAGTCTGAATCCACTTTCTTGAAGTCTTCGAAAAATCTCGATGATTCCTTTGATATGACTTGGCCAGTCTGGTGAGTATAGCTGAATATTGTCGATGTACACTGTAATGTTCTTACCAATCATGTTTCTGAAAATATCTGTCATTGCTTTTTGGAAAGATGGTGGGGCGTTGCATAACCCAAAGGGCATCCGGGTGTACTGGTAGTGACCATCTTGTGTTACAAATGCAGATCATTCACTTGCTTCAGAGGTAAGTGTAATTTGGTAATATCCGGCATACAAATTGAAACTCGAGAAGTATTGAGGCTGCTTCTCTACTAAATCCAGTAAGTTGTCAATCCTTGGTATAGGAAATACATCCTTTTTGGTGATGGCATTGAGAGCTCGAAAGTCCATACAGAATCTTGGGACTGTTGTTTCAGTTCTGGTTTTATCCTCATTAATGATAATTTCCTTCTTTGGTGCAATGACAATAGGGAATCCCCAAGGGCTCTTTGATTTGATGATTACGCTATTATTTTCTAGTTGAGTGATTTCTTCAGTAACCCATTTTCGGTAGCTCGAGTTGAGGTGGTAGGGTGCCTTCTTGATTAGTTCATGGTCACCTGTATCAATATGATGTTGGTACTTGGGGTCCGCTCCTGTGGTACTTTCCAAACTTGTTATGAAGATGTCTTGGTTCTTTTTAATAATTGCCTTGATTTCCATGATTTGTCCTTCTTGTAAGTTTCTTCTGATTTTGACTGCTAGGCAGTCATTCTTTCCTTCTTCTTTTCGGTTTACTAAAATTTGTTATTGGTTTATAATAGCTGCATTAACTCCAGTTGATCTAAATCTGCCTTGACCTCTGGCTGTAGTTCAGACCAAGTTGGGGTGTTGCTCTTAGAGTGTAACCATTGTATAAGGTAGGATAATCATTTGTGCAACTTGGTCTCCTTTCTTTAGGTCAATCTAATTGGTTCAGTGTTGGTTGACTATAATAACTCTGATAGTTCCAGTATAATCTTGATCAATTACTTCTGCATCTGTAGTGAGTCCTGCTTTTGCTAATAAGCTCCTTGGTTTTACCATTCTGAAATGTCCTTCTGGTATTTCTAAGGCAAATCTGGTGTCGAGAATTGTACTATCTCCGAGTTGTAGAGATATGCTTTCTGGGGTTATAAAGTCAAGTTCTGCTGATCCTTCTGTGGCATGCTGAGGTAATGGTAGCTTGTAGTTGGTTCGGCGAGCATTGATCATAACATTGATCATGTCTTTATTGTGTTCTCAGTGATGTTCGTTGTCCTAGTCTTTAAGGTAGGTTCTATGATACTTGTAGTCGAAGTATTGGTCTGGATACTCCGATCTTTTGGCTACTATCCACATGTCTCGTATATTCCATTCATCTCAGTATTTGTTCTGAAAATCATCTCAGTTTCCAAAGAAATATGACTTGCCAATGAAAGGTGCTCTCTCTTTGCAGATATCCCAGATATGGCTTCCATCTTTAAAGGGGTGTGGTTGTTTTCCTGAGTAAGGTCCTTGATGAAGGTCTGGTATTTCTTGCTTCTTGGGTTGTGGAGGCTTGTTATGTATCTATAGTTTAGCAGGCATATGTTCCTAAAAGCTCTCTTCTTTTGGGATCTGCTTTGTTTGTAGACAGTTGCACATTATTTCTGCACAATAAATCCTTTGTTTGCAGAATGGACAGTATTGGTATTTCATGTTCCAACTGATGAGGTAGTTCCATTCCTTCTTGTAAAGTAGTTGCCAGCCATGTTGAGCTTTTTCTTCATCATCTGTGTCCTCAAAGTCAATATCATAGCTTGATCCAGGTTGGGCAACCATTACTTGATCAGGTTCATGTATAATATCCTCTGTTTTGGGTCGAGCTCTCTTGTGAATGTTGATGGGGATTTGGAAGGTTCTTCCTCTGCAGGTAATCCTCATTCTTTCACCAAAGATATCAATGATGGCCTTTGCTTTATCTAGCTATTCATTTCCTAAAATAACATCATAGGTCTGCATGTCGACAACAAGCATGGTCACTGGTATAGTAATATCTCTGAATCGGATGGGAATATCCTTCATTTTTCCAAGGGGTATTGCATGGTTGCTGCCTGCTGTAGTAAAGTTCAGACTTGTTGGCAGTTCGATTCCCTATCCTAATCTGTCAAGTGCTTTCTTAGCGATAATGCATCCTCCTGCTCCTGAATCAATAATGGCTTCAAAAGGTATTGACTTGATAGTGCATATGGCAATGGTCGAGGCTTTCCTGGTATCTTCTTCATCACTCATTTCTTCTGCCGATGGTTGGGCCTGGTTGATCTTGATCACCTTAAATCCTAGTTTGGTATTACTTAGTCCTTCTCTGATTTGGGTCTTAATAGTCGGATTGAGTTCTGCTGCTTGAGCAAAAGTCATGCTAACTTGGCGATTCTTCATGTCTTCCCAGGCATTATAGTAATAGGTTTTGGTGCATCGAGTCTGGGTTTCACGGCTTGGGCTTTCTGACATCGGTTGATCTTGACTAGGTTCTTTGAACTTGCTGAAATCCGAGGCCTCATATATAACTTCAGGCTTCTTGTACTCAATGACTACCTCAGGTTCCTCATTTTTCTTGTTTCCTTCCAGGCGATTGTAAGGTTTTCCTGGGGGTCAGCCTGGTTTCCTTCCTGGTATGGCTGGTAGAATCTAGATATCTTTGTTGTCACTGTCTTCAAAGATCTCTCGAATCTGGAGGGTTGGTGTTTGTACAAGGTACATCCCATCTCTCTGTTTGGTCTGCTGTTGGCAGTTACTATTGCTTGGTTCTGCTCTTCTATTTGTCTCTGACTGATAATTTCTGGCAATGTGTCTTTCTTCTCCACATTTGTAGCATGTCAAGAATCGATCGTAATTCCTGTTGTTCTGATTGTTGTTCTGATTTGCAGGTTGGGCACTGTAAGAAGAGTTGTAAGACTGTCGTCTAGGTTGGTACTGCTTTTTTTCAATGTTGGTGATGTGTGCTTCCATCCTGGCAAACTTGGCAGTTAACTCATCAATATCTCGCTCAGTAGGTACTGGTTTTCTAGTTGCTGTTGCATTGATAACTGGTGTAGAGTGATATGGCTCACTAACTTCTCTTCTTCTGAATGTAGGCACCACCATCTGTTGGTAGATATCTTGACTTAGATTTCGTGCTAGCCAATATCTCTGAGCAAAATTAACTTTTCCAAGTAGGTCGAGAGTGGTAGGTGATGACCAGATCACAAGTGCTAATTCTGCTTGTATTCCCTGCATGAAGGTTGATTCTGCTATCTGATCTTATACTGCATCTACATATTCTGTGGTTTTGATCATGTCTTGGACTTTGGTGTAGAACTCCAAAGGTGACTGGCCTTTTTCTTGTACAGTTTGTATAATCTGATCTCTCAGCTGTTGTTGTATTTCTGCTGTATGATATCTAGTTCTCAACCATATATAACAAGTTATGATGGATGCTGCATCAGTTGGTGGTACTGCTAATCCTCCATTTGCTGCTCCTGCTGCAATCGCTGCATTGTATTGGGTTTTTTCTGGTTCTCTAAGTGCTGCTATAATGATGCCGCCATGTTGTGCCATATTTAGTCCTCTTGCTACAACATAAAGTTAAATGTCGTCAATGAATTGGTTCACTGACTTGGCTGGTGTATATCCTGAAAAGGTAGGTGGTGATAGTGACATGTCGAAATTTTGTTCTGTTAGTTCTTCTTCTTGTTCTTCAAATAATGTGTTGATTTCAAAATTGTCAGTTCAATGCCAGATTGGTCCATCCAATTCTTCTTGGTAGATACTTTCTACTCCTTCACTGTTGTGTTCACTTTCAGTTCCTTTTCTTGATAGTTGAATATGCTTATAGGTGATAGTAATTCCAATAGTACTTGTAGATGTGTCTGATCTATCCAATTCTTGTGATAGTCTTCAGTGGTGTTTCTAAATCAGTGTCCTTACTAATCTTAGTGGTATGTCCGGATGGTCCGTCTTGTCAAGGTTGTTCATGGTAGTGAAAGTATATCACTAGAGTATGTACTTAATAAAATTGAATATTACCCCCCCACATTGGGTGTCAAAAATGTGAGGATAAGACTCTGGAATTGGCTAAGTATAGAAGATATAGGGAGCTCAATCAGGAACCAGTAGCTAGGCTAAAATCTGTACTGTAGGTAAAACCAAAGTGGAAAATAGAGTGTGTGGAGGAATAAAACTGCAAAAATATTAAAGTATATATTTAGAGGTGCTAGGGAATATTAGTCCCTTCGGATATATATCAGCAATCAATTATCTGTTAGATGTCAAAAGGTTCTCTTTCTCGGCTTGAATTCACTAAGTAATACTTTCTTCACCAGTTGCGTTTAGATTATTAGACTCATATTGGGCTCAAGCTCAGGCAAAGATTTATTGAATGTAAATAAAGGGGGATATTTATACAGTTTTGAAAAGGTGCTATACAGGTAGCTGCCCTGTTACTACTCTTAAAACTATTAGCTATTCAAAATATAAACTAATTATGGATTTATATGATATAACAAGTTATATAAGTTATAGATTTAAGATGGTTAAAGATTTACGATGGTTAAAAAGTTAAGATGGTTAAAAGGTTTCACAAATTAAGGAACTGTTCTAATTGGTCAAAATCTCTTTGTACTATACAGATTTCTTCTTTAAGTTCCTCAAAGGCATTTTTGTTGAAGTTTTGATCTTCGAATGTGTGTTTGGGGTAAAGAGCACACTGACTCATGAAGCCAAATATGCATATATTTATTAATGCTAATATATGATTGGTCGATACAGACAAAGATCGTCTAAGCCATAATCGAGTAATGTACAATCGATCGTTGATAGGAGAGAGAGATATAATAAGCTAATAATTTCAACACTCCCCCTGCTTGACATATCTTGATAAAAAAAATAATAAAAAAAAAATAAAATATTCAACTGTATATTACGAATAGCATCTATGAAGTACATTTACTGCAAATAACTATATGTAAAATACTACTTGAGTGATAAGAATGACATATTAAAGAAAATAAAAGTTTTTTTTAAAAAAAAAGGTTAGTTACATAAGCCCATTTTTATGATCAATATTTCAAGTCTGGGTTGCACAAGTGGCTTGGTTAATATATCAGCGATCATTTCATCTGTTACCATATAAACGATATCTATTACCTTTAATTTAACTTTCTCTCGAATAAAGTGGTGCTGAATGTCAATATGCTTTGATCAAGCATGATTAATTGAGTTTTTAGCGAGGGCAATTGCTGATTGATTGTCTTCAAATAAGATTGTTGCACAATTCTGTAAATATCCTAGCTCATCCAATAGGGTACATAGCTAAATAGCTTCTTTTATCACATATGCTAATGCTATATATTCTGCTTCAGTTGTTGATAGGGCAACGGTTGGTTGGTGCTTGCTTGACCAGCTGATGGCTCCCCCTGATAGGTTGAAAATATACCCTATAGTTGATCATCATGTATTAATGTCTCCTCCCCAGTTGGCATCACTGAAACCGATCAGTTTTAGATCCTGATCACATCTAAGGCACAGCTTATAATTGGCTGTTCCTTTAATATATCTTAATAATTGTTTGAGGGCATGGTGATGTTCTTGCATTAGATTGGCCAAAAATTGACTGATGATGCTAACAGCAGCAGCTAGATCAGGTCTCGTCCTGATCATTAGGTACATTATGCTACCAATCATTTGTCTGAATAGATTTTGGTTTGTGGATTTTCCCTCTTCAGCTTTGAGTTGAATGGATGGATCAAGGGGTGTACTGATTGGCTTGGCATCCATTATGTTAAACCTTGTAATAATTTGATTGGCAAAGTGACTTTGATCAATTGTGATTGTATGTGTTTTTCGATCGCGCATGACTCGAATACCCAGAAAATGTTTAATTTTACCACAATCCATTATATCAAATGCATTGCTAAGCTTCACCTTGAATTTGTTCATCATTTCCATAGAATCAGCCAGAATTAGTAGATTGTCAACATATATGGCAATAATTATTAGCGATTGATCATCTTGTCTTCTTCTTAGATAAATGCTGTAATCTGATTGTAGTCTTGTAAAATTTGATTGGCTGAGGTAGTTGTCGATCTTCTGATTCCACATATGAGGTGATTGCTTTAGTCTATACAATGATCGATTGAGCTTATATACAGCTCTCGGTAACAGCTCTAATTGGTTAATTCCTTCAGGTACCATCATGTAGATCTCCTCATCAAGATTGCCATTTAGGAATGCAGTTTTTATATCCATTTGGTGAATTTCTAAGTTTAGAACTACACTGATTGATAAAAGTACCCTGATCAATGTGAATTTTGCCACAAGAGCAAATGTTTCATCATAATCAATTCCTTACTGTTGAGAATATCCCTTGGCAACTAATCTTGCCTTGTACCTGGCAACTGATCCATCAGTGTTGAGCTTCTTTTTAAATACCCATCTATATCCAATCGGCTTGCATCCCATAGGTACCTCAGGTACAATTGTCTACGTGTCATTATTCTTAAGTGATTTAAGCTCTTGATTGATCACTTCCTGCCAAAGCTTTACATCAGGCAGGGAAATTGCTTCCTTGTAGGTCATTAGGTCATCAGTCGATTCAATTAAATTAGCTTCTGGCATGCGATCTTGCTAAATTTGTAGAGCTTCAGTGTCTATCAATTGTTCGATTGGCTCCCAGATGTTGTTGTTATCATCATCATAGTCTAGCTATTTAACCAGATATTGCCTTTTTTCATCAATCTTGCATTCTCCAATGATCACTTCAATGACATATTCTTGATCTTCTGGGTTGACGATTGTTGGGGATTTTAATATAATAGATTCATCAAATGTGACATCACAGCTGATCTCTATCTTCCTATTGGTTAGATCTCAGAGCCTGTATACCTTCTTTTCGTTATAATAGCTAATCATTTTAAGCTTTTTGGATTGGAGCACCAGTTTTGATCTTTTTCCTTTGCAAATATGCATATATGCATCAGCCCATATAATGCGTAAGTTATTGATATCAGGCTTGTGACCATGCTATAATTCAAATGATGAAGCACTCTCCTTATTGGCTTGTGTTGGCAATCAGTTGCGTAAATATATAGCACTTGTGGCAAGTTCAGCCCAAAGTTCGTTAGGTATGTCAGCAGTGATTTTAATGGCCCGGATCAACTTCATCAATGTCCGGTTATATCATTCAGTGACACCATTTTGTTGCGGTATGTCCAGCATCATTATTTCATGATGAATTCCATTTTTAATTAAAAATTTGTGCATCTTGGTGTTTACATACTCTCCCCCTCCATCGGACCAGAGAATCTTCAGTTTTCGGCCCGATTACATTTCAGCAAATGCCTTGAATACCCGGAATCGATCAAATATATCACTTTTGTTGTCAATAAAATATGTTGTGACATAGTGAGTGGTATCATCGATGAATGTTAATATATATTTCGCTCCATTGACTGATGGCATAGGCATCAGCCTGCATAGATCTGAGTGCACCCTTCCAATAGGCTCTATCGATCAATTTTTCGTATATCCGAAAGGCTTGCGGTACGACTTCGCATGTTCACACCCAGCATATATTTCGATTTGTGCAGTCGACAGCCATACATCTCTGAGCCCTGTGACAAATTTGTTAATTAATTGCAGAGTATTTCGGCCCAGATGGCCTAGCCGGTGATATTATAATGTATAGTCATCAATCTTGGAATCGGCGATGTTTGCTTCTAACTCTGGTGATGTCGATAAATGAAATAGGTCGCCATCGGCTTGTCCAATTTTGATTTCCTCATGATCCACGCTGATTTTAATTACTGATCTGTTGCTTTTGAAGGTTATGTCATTTCCATCACATGTCAATGCCCGCACAGATATTAAATTTCTGGTGATTTCCGGTATATATAAAACATCTTATAATTTCAGCTCGTTGTCGAGCTCAATCGTCCCAACATGTGTGGTGTGTAGCTTCTCGTTCCCTGCACATGTGACCAAGCTGTCGTACTCAGCCACCATCTCGAAAATCTCCCATTAGTTGAACATATGTTGTGTGGCGCCTGAATCGATGATGGCACCAATCACCAGATTTGCTTCAGCTCTCAGTTTAGCCTTTTCTTTTTCTGTTTTTACCTAATTGTTGAATTTGTTGCATTGGAATATTCTATGTTCTCCCTCACAGATGTAACATTTCTGAGGATATCCCTGAAAATTCCTGCCTTGATGGGCTCTGCAATCACCACCTCGGTCACCTCTGTCATTATGATAACCTCCTTGATTGTTTCCGTTATCATTGTTATAGCCTCAGCCTTGTCTGGTGCTTCTGCCTCAGTTACTGCAACCACCGCCTCAGTAACTACCTCAGTAGCTGCCTCAGTCTGTCACATGGGCTTCATTGTGTCTTTGCTTACTATCCGGATCAAACCTGATGCATGCGAGTTGTAAAGCCTCCAGCATTGTCGGCATATTCTCCTGCGCAAATATTAATTCCCAGTACCTAGGGCTTAGACCCCGGAGATATTGCGGTATAGCTTCTGTATCAGTCATATCTTCGATTTATACCATAATCTGGTTAAACGCGTCATTATAATCTTTGATCAATCCTTTTTGCTTCATCATCACAAGCTTATCATACATTTATAACAATTGTTCCATTGGTGCATATTTTTGCATCATAGCCTCTTTAAGCTCATTCTACGAATCAAATTCTCCCGATGTGTTCACATGCTTCTGTAGCCATATTCTAGCATTGCCTATAATTTTACTAATCGCTGCATTGACTTCCTCCTTTTGTACTAATAGATCAGCACTGGTGATAAATTGCTCTACGGCATCAAAGTAATTAAATAATCTGGGTGCACCTCCTGACCTATCAAATTTGTTAATCAATCTCAGGTACTCCTTCACCAGATTGTTAAGCTTTGTTGATGTTGTTGGTGATAGTGATTGTGTTTGTATTTGTGGTGTGTTACCTTCTGTAGCTACATTCTAATTAGTTGGCATGCTGGGTGATGCATTTGTTTTGTCAATTTTTGCTATCAATTTGCCCAATAGGGTTGCCAGCGTGTCTAATTTATCTTCCTGATTTCTGATCATTGTAGCCATCTGTTCCTGTCAATCGAGGCTAAATCCTATATTGCTCTGATGGTTGCCATCCAATCCTTCGTTATTATCAAGGGTTTGATATCTGTTATCTATTTTTGATTTAGACTGCAATCTTGTTGATCTTGTTGCTGACGATGATATGTATAGATTGTTCATTTCATTATGTCGCATCGTTGAATGCTATGTCATTACATGTTGTTTATCGCATTGCTTTATCATGGTGTCATTTGTTACATTGTTTATTACATTGTTTGACACGTTGTTTACAATGTTAAATAAATACTTACTGTAATCGCAGTTGTAATTGCTATGATTGCATAGATCTCAGGTTGTCAAGCTGCAATTTGAGTGGCTCGGAGCTCATAACCTGTTGAAGTTTTGATCTTCGAATGTGTGTTTGGGGTAAAGAGTGCACTGGCTTATAAAGCTAAATATGTGTATATTTATTAATGCTAATATATGATTGGTTGATATAGACAAAGATCATCTAAGCTACAATCAAGTGATGTACAATCGATCATTGATGGGAGAGAGAGATATAATAAGCTAATAATTTCAACAGTTTTGAGATAGTTGGTGAAATGTGGATGGTCCAATTTTGGTAAGTCTTTTCAAGATGGCTGGTTGGAACTGGAAGAGTCTGTAAATCCGGAGGGCAATCCTTTGAGATTGAAGTAGAATCCCTTGATGTAGTGCTCATTTGCATGCCTCTGCATGTCATCAGTCTCATACATGTTCGAGATCTTCTTCCCAGATCCTTGTGATCTTATAGTAGGCCTGAAATTCGTCTTGTGTCTATCGTTTTTGAGCAATGTCGATATTCTTCATTATTATTTAAGTCTTTTGTAGAGTAGATT
This sequence comes from Endogone sp. FLAS-F59071, assembly GCA_003990785.1. Classification (NCBI taxonomy): domain Eukaryota; kingdom Fungi; phylum Mucoromycota; class Endogonomycetes; order Endogonales; family Endogonaceae; genus Endogone; species Endogone sp. FLAS-F59071. Next base: position 17,413 of record RBNK01000923.1, read on the forward strand.
CTTCCTCAGGTAATAGTTTGGATAGAGGGTCTTCTAAGGCTCAGTATGCTTCAATGACTCGGCTTCGGAGGTATTTGTCATTGTTGAATCGAGGCATTTCATATTTGTATTAAATCTTTCAGTCTCCTTTCAATAGTGATATTACAGATCTTAATAACATTAAAGGTCTCAATAATATTGAAGGTTATAATATTATTGAGATTATATAACTATGATCTTACCTGACTAAAATTAGTATTATTACAAAATGTTCTATTATATGTAATATCAAGTAAATGATGAGTAATAGTAGAGGGTTTTTTTTTCCCTCTAATTTAATTACTTATATTAAGCTAATTACATTTTTTATTAAAAGAATTAAGCTATTTTATTTATATTATAATGATTTCAACAAATATATATATATATCTAGTCTATACTCTTTTAAACTAGAAATATTATTATACTACTAGCTCTAATACTTTTTTTTATCAAAGTTAATAGGTATAATTATATCTATAACTAAGATTCTTTAGTCTATCCTGCATTTAAAGACTATTTTAATAGAGATTTATAAGATATAAAATATATATAGTATTTATATAATATATATTCTTTTCAAAAAGATAGATACTAGTATTAGTATTATTATATAAAGTTAAAATAGGATCTTTAGTAACTATATCTCTAAAGAGGATAGAGACTAAAGTTTAACAATTTTACTATTATATGATATGATTGATATTAATAATATAGATAATTACTCTAGAGATCTTTTAATAAAATCTTAAAAATAATATTTATGTTTCTTATTTTTAAATAAATATATTTGAGAGGTAGAGTAATAATTAAAAACTAAAGTAATAATAGAGAAGTAAGATAAAGTAATAGTTAGAATTAAGAGGTAAAGTAATAATGAAAAAGAAAAAGTGATAATTAGAAGATAAAGTAATAATAAAAAAAAAATAATTAAAAGGTAAAGTAGTAATAGAAAAGAAAAAGATAGAGTAATAATTGGGAATAATAATTGAAAAGGCTTTAAAGTGAGCTAATACTCAAGAAGAGTAAGCTAAGACTTAAGAAGTATGAGCTGAAGCTTAAGAAGTATAAATTAAAGCTTTAAAGTAAGCTAAAGCTTAAGAAAAGTAAGCTAAGACTCAATGCTTCAAAGTATACTAAAGCTCAAAAAGGGTAAGCTAAGGCTTAAAAAGTATAAACCAAAGCTTCAAAGTAAGTCAAAGCTTAAAAAGGGTAAGCTAAAGCTTAAGAAGTATAAATTAAGACTTTAGAGTGAGCCAAAGCTCAAGAAGAGTAAGCTAAGACTTAAGTATAAGCTGTTGAAATTTGATCTTCGAATGTGTGTGTTTGGAGTAAAGAGCGCACTGGCTAATGAAGCCAATATGCGTGTATTTATTAATGCTAAATTATGATTGGTCGATACAAACAAAGATCGTCTAAGCCACAATTGAGTGATGTATGATCGATCGTTGATGCATCGATCATTGATAAAAGAGATATAATAAGCTAATAATTACAACACTCCCCCTGCTTGATATATCTCGATAAAATAAATAAATAAAAAGAATAAAAATGGTGTTCAACTGTACATCACAAATGTCATCCATGAAGTACATTCACTGCAAATTATTATATATAAAATACTACTTGAGTGATAAGAATGATGTGATAAAGAATATAAAATTTTTAAAGAAATAATGTT
>RBNK01000924.1:0-19084 GCA_003990785.1 Endogone sp. FLAS-F59071
TTTTTTGTTTTTTTTTTTTTTTTTTTTTTTAAAACAAAAAAAAATTTTAAAAAAAAAAAAAAAAAAAAAAAAAAAAAGTGATCAACATTGGACAGCACAATATGATCCGTATTATTGACTGTTGAACACACACGAGATTTCTAATAAATGCATGGGTTAGTCTACCAGCAAACACTCGGGTGGGCCGGTTTGCGGGCCGATTTGGGATTTCACCTCGAAGGCATAGCACGTGACGGTTTGTTTGTTTTTTTTACCCTTCTGCAAACGGTCACACACCATAGTCTTGTCATTCAGCGTGGCGTATAGCATGAGCGGCTCATTATTAATTTTCACTATTTTATCTCCCGCCACACTGCAATATGCTTTTTTGTCCACATGGGTCGTTACCTGAAATTAATGATTCCTATCGTCCTATCGTATCTTAAATTGTATACTGAATATAGACGTGCTAACGATTTTGTGGCTCATGCTAATATGTCCAAACTCAATAAAAATAAATGCCACATTTAAATTTTATTTGTTGAAAACATTGTAACTTTTCCTGTCCCAGTAGTGAAGGCTCTGATTTGACAGCGCCTCATTCGATCAACAATGGCATGTAAGCGAAAATAAAATAAAAACACTGCAGTCGATATGTTACTCCTAATTTTCATTCTATAATTAGAGACCTCACCATAACTCCATTTGTCCAAATTGTCTGTCTCCATTTATCAAATGGTAATTCTCGGCGTCTAAGCCTCCAGCATAGCGTCTGAGCCCCCAGCTTAGCGTTCATTCCTGAGTGGAGCTCAGCATAGCATACATTTATGAGCCGAGCTCAATGATTATTAACTACTATTACGACATACACTTTGACATCCCCCACAATTATAAATCCTTGTGAAACAGATGCATGAAGTACAAAGCCAACAGAGTGGTCGCTACTGAACTCACTTCTCCCTTATACAGGAAGAATATTTTCCATCCTTGTCGAAAATGCTAAAGCAAAGTAACCGAAAATGGGTTCAAACTTGTGGGTATGAAGTTGGAATGATCCACCAATGATTGTGTTTGTTTGGGGCCTACGCTAGTATGTCCTTGCCTGTTGTTCAAAATGGTTTTTCGTTAAGATATGGTGACTATACTGCGCTGAGGCCAGGTATAATAACTCACAAAAATATTGAGCGAGCTATCAAGGTCTCAAGGTTCAAGGACCAAGGTTGCACCGGCTTCGAGTCTCATTCACCCATTCACTAACTTAACCTAGGATGATTTGTGCTGTCGTGTTGCTTTTTTGGTGTTCACGTCTTGTGTGGCCGTGTGGCGACATGTACTCATAGTAGGTCACGTGAGTAGTATTTCACCGTAAGGAGGCGCAGGTTGCATGTTCGGATGCTTGTTATGGGCCGTGAAATTTAGGCAGCGAAAAGGAAGAATGCGAAGGGTGAACAAGGCAAAAAACTAAGGGTGAGGAGGGCACCCCCGCTAGGAGATAAGATTTTAGAGTAGATCTAACGAGCAGAGATGATAAGCCCGGACTCTCGGTGCACGTCCGTTGCCCATATTTGACCTTTCTTACCATATCCATGTTCGCATATAAACCGTGTCGGTGCTAGAAACGGTGTTGGACGCGAAAGTATGGCCCGTGCCACTAGATCCAAACCTTGTAACTCCCCTTGCTAAATGATGACAACGAAAGTAATTGATTAAATATGAACCTTACAATGCGAAACATCGGCTGAAAGGAGTAGTCATGAGATGTAGCTTAAGTTCAATACGCTTTTAAGGTTTTAGGTTCTAATTCCTGGTAATTGATAGAATACGAGTAAACCGATAGAATGTGAGCAATGTTGGACATGACGCCCATCCAAGACTTAAACCATCGGTAATGGTTTCACTGGATTTCGACGAAACGTAACCATACTAATTGGTCGCCGTGCGAAACCACTAAACAACTTTTGGGAGAAATTATGCGATAATCGCTATCAACGGGACATCACCGTCGACCTTTCCTCACATGATGATGGTGTACATACAGAACAGACCGCTCTTTACTCGCGTGATAGGTCCTAAAAGGCGACTTGCCACACCGCGAGCACCTTGGATAATATTGTGATCCCTTGCTTAAGCCGGGCGTCGGCACTAGGGATCTTGAAACGCGCCGTCCCCCTTTTCCTCACATGGTGAGATTTAGACATGGGCCACATGGTTTTTAATCTTTGCGTGTCGGTATTTCCAATCTCCCAGAATGTCTCAAGCCACTCCAACCGACTGAGGGATTCTTACCCTGTCTGTACACAACCCTGACCTGACCCTGGCGCGAGAACTTGTTTACAAAGGCGGATGGGACGGTTCCCGCGATAAGTGAGTTACTCCTCTTTCCTGATCCCTCCTAACGTTTGGCCAAATGCTTGTGCTTAATATCCTTTTTAAGGACCGTGACTTTGCTACCACACGTACGCGTAACGCAAGTGGTCACGATATCAGGTGGTGGTAGGACGGTAGGAAAGGTATCTCAAAGGAAACTAACATTGGCACATGGGCGGTCGGTAGCTCACTTTCCGTGCAAGGATGTTTAAGAGAGGGCACCACCAAAAATGGAATTTTCGGACAAACACATAAGCTAAACGGTGGTTAGGCCACCAAAAAAAGACTTTGTGGTCTCAGAATTTAGATCCTAGATAAACGCTTTCGTACGGATACCAGCCATTCCTGCACGACCAAAATCCAGCGACATTCTTATCTCACGAACGTATCACACGAGGGGTCCACAATTAATGACGGAACGAAAGACAAAGTGACGAAGCTTGAGACTTTTCAAAAACCAAAATGAGCTCACGAAACAAAAGGTATTTCGTGCAATGATGACAGATCGACGATGGGCCCTGTAATGCGGTGCTACCCCTCAAGTTTACAATAGTTCCAAGAATTCGGTGGCAACAAATCGCAAAGTTCGATCGAATTACCCTTTTCATTGCAACATTGCAAATGGGCGATTTTGTGCAACATGGTGAGACCATTCATGGATGAGAAAGGTTGGAAGTTGAATTATCCATTTATCCATTTCATTAAGACTAGGATGCATAATTCTGGTTGAGAGTAACGGAATCTTTTCGGTCTGTATCAACTATTTATTTGTGCAGTTCCGCAACCCTCCGATGTGCACCGACTGAGAACAATATGATTGCACAGAATCACATGCGAAAACTTCTCGATCCTACAATCTAAAAAGAAAAAACAACCTAGTGAAATAATATACAATTCCAACCCGTCAACCCGAAACACGCTCGACTTTTTAATTTGCTGATGCTTCCCCGAGTAAGATGTCCAGGAAACTCTATACAAAGATATACTACCTCCTCCCGTCCGCTCTCACCCACCCAAGAAAAAAAACCCAGAAACCCTCAATTTGGAAGCCCTCCAACTTGTCTCGATCTGCATAATCGTCGCACACGAATTTTGTTTATGTGGTTTTTTTTTTTTTTTTTTTTTTTTTTTTTTTTTTTTTTTTTTTTTTTTAAACTTTTGTGGTTTGTTTGTTTGTTACTCGTCAATATTTACCAGTCAGTTCATGAAAAACAATGGACCAGTCGAAACAATCATGCTTTCAATGTAAAACATGTAAAGACAACAATAACATTCGCTGTCACAATGATTCCGTTTTATAAATGTTAAAGTACAATGACATCATTACAAACAAAATATTCTCCGATACAACAGAGTCGATGGTATGAGAAGGCGCAAAGGAATGCAGAGATGCTAAAAGGAAAGCGCCCACTAACAGGTGTTCGCTATCAGTAAGCACTGAGACAGCACCCCATTGGTTTGGACCTTGTGCTCTCGAGCTCTCGATTGAAGTCACCTTACCCTGCCAACGCGGCCTTGGGTCTCTTGCACAGCCAGCAGCCGCGTTGTCTGCGCGCCCGAAATTCCCGCGCAGAAACCACTGACTATCTTGTGTCCCCCCATAGGTGAAACCGCCACCGCCCACTGTAGTGGAACTACAAGTGCTCAACCCCGATAAAGCCAAAAAGGTCCACAATCGCGGTGCAGAATTAGTAGCTGTAGATGTTCTCTGCCAAAAATCCTTACCCTATGACACGTGATCCGCACGGCTAATTTCACCGCCCGGAAAAAATGAACGAGGAAGCTAATCATAGGTAATTAATTATATTCAAAGATATGCGGCATCGGTTCGGAAAAGCATGAAATGGAGGAAAATGAAATGAATAGCTAGGTCCCACCGAGTTGGATAGAGCGTTGCGTTTGGGGAGTTGCCCAATTTAGAGTGTTCGGGAAAAGAAACTCCCATCTTGAGAGGTTTGGGAGTTTATTTGCCTTAAGTGATTTGAGGGAAGGTATATTGCCCTACTGATGCCGACACAGTAGAAAAAATGTGTTTGTTGTAATAAAAGTGTGCCGACGAAATTGACGGTCCTTATTTCTCAAAGATGAAAAACAATCGCCCTTGAGCCCATATGTTAGGTTTAACTCGGGAAAGTCAACAGGCTTTCCAATTACCCATCACGTAATATAAACCATATGGTCAGCTCTGTGTTTTGACGCCACCATGTCGTCGTCTCCCACACGACAGGTTTGTCTTGGCAACTCGAGAGAAAGCATCTCATTTTCGAAATAGACTCATGGTGATTTTACCAAAGTTGTGCGGTAAATGCTTACCGCAGTTCAATTCCAATAAATTGTTGCATTCTGGTTTCGAATTGAAAAGGCAAAATAAAATATGTTTATAGCAACATAATTTTCATACATATTTTATTTTTTTATAAGTTTTAATATAGCCCTTTTCATCAAAATAAAAATATGTAATCATTGTGACAAATGTACCAAAAATACCAAGTGCGTCGGTCTCAACAGTGAGAACGATCAGAACGATGAAAACGCTATCTCTGATTGCGTATCCTTACTGACAGCCGCGTGCTGTACTTTTCAGGCTTTACTACGACTGATATTGAGATATTTCAAAGACTCTGAACAAACTGACTTTATTAAAGGGAAATAGAGGGAGTATTTATACAAAATTGAAAGGCCTAAATACTATTTGATCATTGCAAATTGCGTAATGACACTGGCAGTGTCATCTTGCAGATAAAAATGTCGTCAAGCAGAAATAAATGTTGTAAAGCAGAAATAACTGTTATAAAGCTTAAATTGCGGAAACAACTAAAAACGGCAACTCCAAAACGATGGCAAATCAAGCAAGTTGCGCGTCGTCTGTCACATCATATATAAATGAAACTCGGCTAATTTGCTTGGCATTAATGCAAATGACTGTAATGGAAACTATCTCGACCTGAAGCGTCAAAGTTTATATGAAGCAAAAATTGAAAAGTCGAGGAATTCTTCAAAGCTATGAAACAAAATATTGCTATACTTTATTTATTTATTTTTTAGAACGTTTCTTTCATGTTATAAATTGTCCTTCTTTTTTTCTTCTTTATAATATTTTGTATTTAGTTTGATTACAAAATAATATTTAAAAAAAATTTACAAATTAGCCTACTGATTATAACTATAGATAATAAATCTATCTTTTATAATATTTATTTAAAACTTTAAATATAGCTAAATATTATTAATATAATACTATAATATTCTTACTAATGTGAAGTAATGTGCGTTAACGAGTTCTCCACCAGCTCGATATAACGAGAAATATAAAAGTATAAATAAAAACGTTGGGTAAGATGAGCGAGATGAGGGTACTAATCTAGAATAGTAACTGTGTCGTTCTGAAGCTGAAGGTCTGTTGTTCGGTCTGGCTCGATTCGGTTCGGTCTTTCGGAAGTCGTTTCGGAGGTCGTTTCGGAGCCGTTCTGAGGCTGCTGCGTGCGATCGATGAGAGGGGGCGTCCAAACGTGAACGGCAAAACGATTATGCAAATCCCAACTCTCCGTGTCGTTTATTGAAGCAAAATATTGCGGGCATTTATACAAAATAACAAGGCAGAACGAATAACCGAATGCGCAAGGGTAATGCTAGCCAGCGAAAAGAAGGAAAGAAACGGGGGCGGTCAGGTTAGTCAACCGTCTTGCGCTGTTGTTTGGCGCGCGTACGTAAACCGGTTGGTTTCGCATAGATTGGTGTTTCGCGCGGATTACGCGCGTTGGAGCGCTTGCTGAGGGCTCGGGTAAGACCGCCTGATCTGGACCGAAATTCCACGTTGCGCGGATCCGTCACACTAATTATATCTTTAAAGATAATATTACACTATAGAAGATTGCTAGTATAATATTTTAAAGAGTATTAATAACATCTATTATAGAAATAGATAAACTACTAAAATACCAAACTCTAAATACTTAACTTATCTTATATAGTAAACAATTAGAGATAATAAACCAATTTTCAGTATATCTTATCTTATTATATAAGAACTTAGAGTTATAATCAATTATTTTTATTATATATCTTACTATTAGCTTATATACTATAATTAAAAATCTACTATTAGTATATATCTACAATTAGTATACATCTAAATATAAATATAATTAGATATAATGTGACGATCGATGAGCGAGTTGCCCAATTTTCAAGAACGTTCTGTATCCTCGTTCCTGACATGATGATGAACCTCGCTCCTGATGATGACTCCTGATCTCATTTATCATTGATTATCTCTCAGATCATCTCTCTGAGCTGTCTTTTATCATCTTCTGTCAGATTATCCAGCAGTATTATGCAATTTGCAATGATCAAATTATTATTTTTGTAGTGAAGTCTTTTCTTAATTGTTCTTTTAGTTCTTTCAAATTTGTATAAATACTCTCTTTATTTCTATCCAAATAAATCAGTTCTTTCAGAGTCTTTGAAATATCTCAACAATAAGTCATAGTAAAGCCTGAACAAGTTGCAGCATGTATAGCTGTTAGTAAGGATATGCAACAAAGAGATAGCACTTTCATCACTCAGAGAGTTCTCATGTTCAGACAGTAGTATTTTGGGTGTAGTTTTTAGTATGTATGCCAATAAAGATACTGAATAAGAATATTATATTTAATTTTATAATGTGACAAATGTACTAATAACTGGTTATTCATGCATTTGTTAAGAATGCTCAGAATGTTGGATGCAATATCTCCCTTTGCATATCCTCACTATAGCTAAATGTACTGTGCTCTTCAAGCTTTACTATGACTGATATTGAGATATTTTAAAACTCTGTGCAAACTAATTTATTTAGATAGAAATAAAGGGATATTTATACAAATTGAGTACTATCTGATCATTATATAATTGCTGAACAATCTGACAAAAGACAGCTCAGAGAGATGATCTGAGAGATCTAAGAGATAATTAGTGATAGATGGGATCAGGAGTTATCACCAGGAGTGAAGATTTGTTATCAGGAATAAGGTTATAGAACATTCTTAAAAATCAGCCTTGTTATGCATCAATTGTCATATTTGAAGGCTTAACTGGGAAGATCTCATCCTTAAGACTAAGGGGCGATATGAATTAATAATATAGAAGCTAATAAAATAAGCTCCTCTAAATACAAGTCTCTAAAATCCTGAGCATGATCTATGCAGTAAGCATAATGTTATTACTAGTTATTAGTTAAATCTATCAAAGTTATCTGAAAATATAAAAATAAGAAAATACTATTCTTGATAAGGATATTACTAAATAAAGAAGTAGCTTATTATGTTTCTATAAATAAATAACTACTGGGAAACATGGGAAATAAAATAGTAAAATAATGATAGTCAATGTTCAAAATGCAAATAAATGAAATAAGTATTCATCGAAGATCACCAAAAAAAATAAATAAATATAATAATGATATAATAATGTCCAATCTGAATAAAAGAGAACAAGTTACTAAGATGATAAATAAAATATACGTCAGATAGAAATACATTATTGTTTAATGCAAAAAAAGGGTAAAATTGATTGAAAATAAATAAATTAATTGTTTAATGAATAAAAATAGACTCTGGGGCATCGAAATATTAAAAAAAATATATATAACTAAAGACTTGAGCTTATATTTCTTTCTCTTTTTCCTTTTTTATATGTTGTTGCTCTCTACACTGATTCATCTAGATATATATATTTGTCTGTTCAGGTATATAGTCATTCGTAGATTCATGATGCTCAGTGTAGCTTGCTTGTCTTTTTCATTCTAGTTATTTCGATCATTCTAACTTTCATTTTTCATCATAAAGATCTTGCTAGAATTTTTAAGAATCTCTCTGCATAGTGCATATATAAGTTATACTACTGATTTTGGTAAGTAAACTTTAGATTTTACTATATGTGGGGGTTGTAGTATATTCTATATAATTCAGATATATAATTTGTTATGCCTGAATAGATTGAGTGATTTAGATAGTATGATTCTAATATTTTATTTATTCATGAAGTTTGTTTTTTAGGCACAAGCTAATTCATTATTTATTTTCTTTCTAACTCTTAAGTCATTTACGCAGATTAGATCCTTGATTGGGTATCCTCTGGCTTTCTGGCTTTATATGAGCTTATTTATTGATAGAGCTGATAATCTGAACTGATTTATTAGGGTTATTGGCAGGCTATAACTGTTGGTAATGAGGTAAGTGATTTGGGTGAGTGTATGTATATATCTGAATGCTGTATATTGGTCAGACTGAATCTTGCTATAAAGTATCAATCATGAGGTCTTTTGCTTCTGGAGGTATAGGATTCACATGTGATTTCATTTTTAAGCTTAGTGATTTACTTTTGTTTAATAATTCATTCTGGCTGGGGGTCTCATTTTGGATATAAGCTTTATAGCTGAATCTTGTCATATATCTAGCTCTCTTATTATCTAGATTCATCTATTCTCTTTGATAAGAGTTGTCTGCTTGAGTCAGCAATGAGGTGTTATCTGGCCTAGGTAAGTCCTTGGGGTCATATTGAGATTTGAGAGTGGGTACTTGGGTGGTTGAGGATAAACTATTCTAGGTTATGAGATTCTAGATTATTCTTATGCATGATTCTACCAGTTATAAGAATAAGTTATTTATTACTTCTATTTTACAACTCTAAAAGTCTTTTAATTTACACACTATTCCTTTTTTCTATACTTCTATTATGACTTCACAGTTCTAACAATTAGTTACTCTTGACAATTTCATGGAGTTGAGTCCTCCTAGTATCCTTAGCAAGCATTACTAGAATTATAAAAGTAATATTATTAGATATAACAAATAACTGTTACTATGCTGCAGCACTACTTAGAATATTCTAGTTACTTAAATCCAAAAGAAGAAACTAATACTTCTTTATCAGGATCAAATATAGAAGAAGATAAAGACACTACTAATATTGAAGGCATTGCTAATATCGAAGGTACTACTGACATCGAAGGTACTACTGACATTGAAGGCATCACTGATATTAAAGACACTACTTACATTGAAGGCACTACTGACATCTATACTATAGATATTATTAATATGTTATTCAATAATGAAGAATTTCTAAATTAGTAACTAATATTTTAAGTAGTAATCTAGGTAGCTATCTATATAGCACCTTGAGAATTTTGAATAAATATCCTTTAATTCTTTATTCAATAAACATCAGTTCAGATTCAAGTTCAGTTCTTCAATTCCCAAATTCCTTTAATAATCTCTTATATACAATATATCAACTTATATAACTCTCTATAAAAGCCAGAACCTTAAGAGGCTTTATATAATATAGATAGTTATAAACTTATTAAATTGAAGTTCTGCACTATTCTCATAATCTTTCAAAATAAGTTTAATAGTAGCCAAACTTATATACAACTTCTAAAGCTGTGCATACTCAAAGACCTTTTAAGAGCTTAAGATCTTACCTCCTTTACACCTTTCAAAAAAAAGCACTAAGACTTTAAGAGTTTAGAAATTAACAATCTTATAAAGAAACAAAGTACTTTCAATATCTTAGAAACCTTGTGATATACTTGGAGATTCCTAAGTCTAATATAGATTAGTATTATCAGATACTTCCTCACAGATAGTTCTAAAGAACCCTCTTATAACTTAGTAGCTATGGGTTATAAAATACTGTCAACCCCTTATAACTTAATAGTAGCAGTAACAAAAAACTATCTTTAAACTACCTAGAAAACTACTGAGATACAACTTTGATAGCAGCAATATCAGCACTTAACATAATGAACATTCAGTGTTATTACAATTGCAACATAATCAATATTTGAGGAACATATACTATGAATATTTTATTAAGGCCTAAATTCTTTTAAAGTACTTATAATATATTCAGAGTAACATCAAACATCTATACAAATTAGCAAGAAGACTATAATATTGAGGAGGAATAGAGATGATTATAACAATGAGAGGTATAGATAGACTTTAAAAGTAGGTAAACTTTGCAAATAGACTTCATAAAGACATATTAATACAAGCAACCTTAAAAAGATGATATAAATCATTTATTAGAGATATAGATTACTGAATCAGTATTAATAGAGATACTCTGAAGCAATAAGCACCAGCAAACACAACAATAATAGCTAAGATAGAAATTGATAAATAATAATTGATAAAACAAACTACCAGTAATTGAAATAACAGTTACAAAATACTTAGACAATCACCTACAAAGACACTTTGACAATTACCACATCAAATCAAACAGAATCAACACTATATAAGAAATATAACTCATAGAACATTAGACAAATTTCTTACATAAATAGTATAGTTGCTATTTTCTCAAGAAGGGAAGAGTTATAAAAGTGATATTATTAGATATAATAAATAACCATTACTATGCTGCAGCACTACTTAAAACATTCTAGTGACTTAAATCTAAAAGAAGAAATCAATACTTCCTTATCAGAATCAAATACAGAAGAAGACAAAGATACTACCAACATCAAAGGTACTACTGATATTGAAGGTACCACTGACATTGAAGGTACTACTGACATTGAAGGTACTGCTAACATTGAAGGTACTACTAATATTGAAAGCACTGCTAACATTAAAGGTACTACTAATATCGAAGATACTATTAACATTGAAGGTACTGCTTATATCAAAGGTACTACTGACATCTATACTATAGATATTATTAATATATTATTTAGTAACTAATATTCCAAGTAGTAACTTGGGCAGCTACCCATATAGTACCTCAAGAATTTTGTATAAATATCCTTCAATTCTTTATTCAATAAACATCAGTTCAGGTTCAAGTTCAGTTCTTCAATTCTCAAATTCCTTTAATAATCTCTTATATATAATATATTGACTTATATAACTCTCTACAAAAGCCAAAACCTCAAGAGGCTTTATATAATGCAGATAGTTGCAGACTTATTAAATTGAAGTTCTGTACTATTCTTGTAACCTTTTGAAATGAGTTCAATAGCAATCAAACTCATATACAACTTGTAAAGCTATACATACTTAAAGACCTTTTGAGAGCTTAAGATTTCACCCCTTTTACACCCTTCAAGAAAAAGCACTAAGACTTCAAAAGTCTAGAAATTAATAATCTTATAAAGAAATAAAGTACTTTTAATACCTTAGAAACCTTATGATGTACTTAGAGATTCCTAAGTTCAATACAGATTAGTATTATCAGATGCTTCCTTACAGGTAGTTTCAAGGAACCTCCTTACAACTTGGTAGCTGTAGGTTATGAAACACTATCAACCCCTTACAACTTGACAGTAGCAGTAACAAAAAACTGTCCTTAAACTACCTAGAAAACTACTGAGATATAACTTTGGTAGTAGCAACATTAGTACTCAATATAATAAATATTCAGCATCATCGCAATTGCAATATAATTAATATTTGAGAAACATATACTATAAACATTTTATTAAGGTCTAAATTTTTTGAAGTGCTTGTGATATACTCAGAGTAATATTAAACATCTATATAAATCAGTAAGAAGACTACAATATCAAGAAGGAATGGAGACAATCACAACAATGAGAAGTATAGATAGACTTCAAAAGCAGGCAAACTTTGCAAATAGACTTCATAAAGATATATCAATACAAGTAACCTTAAGAAGATAATATAAATTATTTGTTGGAGATATAGATTACTAAATTAGTATTGATAGAGATACTCTGGAGTAATGAGTATTAGCCGACACAACAACAATAGCTAAGATAGAAATTGATAAATAATAACTAATGAAACAAACTACTAGCAATCAAAATAACAGTTATAAAATACTTAGACAACTACTCACAAAGATACTTTAACAATTACTATATCAAATTGAACAGAATCAACACTATATAAGAAATACAACTTATAAAATATTAGACAAATTTCTTACATAAATAGCATAGTTACTATTTTCTCAAGAAGGTAAAAGTTGTAAAAGTGATATTATTAGATAAAATAAATAACTATTACTGTGCCACAGCACTACTTAGAACATTCTAGTTACTTAAATCCAAAAGAAGAAACTAATACTTTCTTATTAGAATTGGATATAGAAGAAGATAAAGGTACTGCCAACATCGAAGGTACTGCTAATATCAAAGATACCACTGACATTAAAGGCATCACTGACATTGAAGATACTGTTAATATTGAAGGTACCACCAACATTGAAAATACCACTAACATCGAAGGCACTGCTAATATCAAAGATACCACTAACATTAAAGGCACTACCTACATTGAAAGCATCACTGACATCTATACTATAGATATCATTAACATGTTATTTAATAATAAAGAATTTCTAAATTAGTAACCAATATTCTGAGTAGTAACCTGGGCAGCTACCCATATAGCACCTCAAGAATTTTATATAAATATCTCTTAATTCTTTATTTAATAAATATCAGTTCAGGTTCAAGTTTAGTTCTTCAATTTTCAAATTTCTTTAACAATCTCTTATACACAATATATCAACTTATACAACTCTCTACAAAAACCAGAACCTCAAGAGGCTTTATATAATACAGATAGTTGTAAACTTATTAAATTGAAGTTCTGTACTATTCTCACAACCTTTCGAAATGAGTTCAATAGCAGCCAAATTTACATATAACTTCTAAAGCTATGTATACTCAAAGACCTTTTGAGAGCTTAAGATCTCACCCCCTTTACATCCTTCAAAAAAAAGTACTAAGTCTAGAAATTAACAATCTTATAAAGAAATAAAGTACTTTTAATATCTTAGAAACCTTGTAATATACTCAGAGATTCCTAAGTCTAATATAGATTAGTATTATCAGATGCTTTTTCATAGGTAGTTCCAAGAAACCCCCTTACAAAGATTTGGTAGATTCTGAGAATAATAACATTAATCATCTTCCTGAGCATTCTTCTAAGATTCTCTAGTATTCAGTGACTCCAATAGTGCTAATAAGAAGATATCTGGAATCTCATATATTAAAGAAGGGGAAAGATCATCTGGTGAGAAGAAAAACTGAATTGAAGAGAAGTTGCTCTAGTTGTGAAATCACCTATATCTCCTTGAAGAAGTCCAAAGTCTATATACTATATAAGAATGAAAAGGAATATTTTCCCCTTGATTCTTTTATATCTATTTACAGTCATCGAAACTCTATGTTATTCTCTTCTAAGTTTTATAAAGTGGTTAAAGCTCCATATAGATGTACCAAAATCTAGCCTTGGCAAGCATCCTCATAATAAAGATAGTGATGATAATGAGAGACCACCTACTAAATATCAGTATATAGATAAGGACAATGTTGATAATAATCCTATTCAGCAATGGCTAGGTTATCTTGAGATTGTTTTAGATATAGCTGAGTATAATATAATAAGTAAGTGTGTATGTCTCCTTGTAAATATATTATTGAAAGATTAATAAGTTTGGTTATATAATCTGACTTTGTAAATAACCATTATTCAATTTGTCAATATATATATATATATATAGTTGTTTATACTGATTACAGTTCCCAAATTTGTTGTAAATATTTAAGTACTGAATAGATGTTGTAATGTTATTATTTTTATGAATTTTGATATATATATTATTCTAGTAGGTTATTTTAACTAATATTATTCTTATATTCTCCCAATGTTATTTTTTATTTAAGTGCAGTTACTCCTTTTATTTTTCTCCTGTTTGACTTATTGTAAGCATAGTTGCTCTAGGATGCCTGTGCATAATAGTTCCTATATTGTTTTTCTCTATATGCAGTTGTATATGGTGAGCTTCTTTTATTTTTCATCTGTTATTATTTTTATATCTGGTATAGTTTCTATGTACCTGATGCTCTACTTAACTTAATAATAATCTCTAACTGTAACTGTTTTTATTTCTAAGTTTGCTAATAGTAACTCTAGTTTGTTTGATATGCAGTATACTGATTACTCATTAAGAGTGCATCTTGATTATAGTAGCTTATTCTATGAATTATTCAACTCCTTTGTTTGTCTCATTTAACTAGTTCAGTCCAACCTGTATTTAATTCAACTATCTTGTTCAGCTTGATTATTCAAGTCTTTTATCAATCATTTACTGGTTTGATAACCATTCAACCCTTCATCTTATTTAACTTGATCATTTAATTTAGCTTATTTAACAATTATTCAATTTATCATAGCCCTTATAGATTGAATTCTTAATCAATTGTAGCTAGACTATCCGTATTGTTGTTTTTCATCAATATTACTCTCTATTTATTATTATTCTCCAGCAATTGTACATCTATAGATATAGATCTTATCTTGGGTAGAATCTGGTTATACCAGTGATTCGAACCTACACCTGAGTACAAGGTGCATGCCATAGTATTTCCTAGTGACATTTTTCTATAATGCATACTAGTTGTACTGTTTTTTAAGATAGTCCATTTGTAGCATTGGGTTGTTTCATTTCATTTCATTTTGTACAGCAAAGCATCAATTTAATAAGTTGATATGATCATAATAGTTCAGTTAGTCATAATAGTTCAGTTGGTTATAATAGTTCAGTCCTGCTTAAATGAGAATATGAGAGTTAGTCTTTCAATAACTCTTCTACCAGTCAGCACTAAGATACTAATAACTGGTCATTTGTATATTTGTTAAGAATGCTCAGAATATTGAATGTAATATCTCTCTTTACATATTCTTACTACAGCTAAACATGCTGTGCTCTTTAAGCTTTACTATGACTGATATTGAGATATTTCAAAACTCTGTACAAACTGATTTATTTAGATAAAAATAAAGGGGATATTTATACAAATTAAGTACTATTTGATCATTGTATAATTGCTGAACAATCTGACAAAAGCCAGCTCAGAGAGATGATCTGAGAGATCTAAGAGATAATCAGTGATAGATGAGATCAGAAGTTATCACTAGGAGCAAAGATTCATTATCAGAAATAAAGTTACAGAACATTCTCAAAAATTAGCTTTATTATATGTATGTCGATTGTTACAATAATAATTTAAATTAATTAATAGCTATTTACTATTAAAAAAAGCTATTTAAATAGATTAAGAAAATATATATTAATATGTTAGTTACTAAACTAAGAAGTTATGTATTAAGAAAATATTAAATAATTTATAAATAATATTACTAATATTTATAAATAAAAAGTTATAAAATTTAGATACTAGTTATAAACTATAAACTGTTTTTAATAAATAATATATAGAATATTTTAGAATAGTATAGTAAAAAGATAAACTACTTTAGAATACTTCAGAACTATAGGGGGTTTCAAAGTTAAAATTTAGGAATTTAAGAATTTAAGAATTTAAGAATTTAAACCTAAAAAATTTTTTTGACTAGCCAGAAATCTTCTAAATTTTCTTTTAGATTTAGGAATTTAAGAATTTAAGTAGCTTAGCTTCTATCTATACAACTCAATCAACCAGAAATATCTATGCTAAAAAAAATGTTTTGTTAATATTTTGATAAATATTTGATAGATTCCTAATAATATAGGCTCAAAACAAACTACAAAGTACAGAGCACTCAGTATAATTATTTTGGAAATTTTTATATCCATTCTTGAGTTATAAGCAAAAACTTAATATCTAAACAATCTGAATACTAGCAAATAATTCAAGAACTTGAACAGGTCCTAGTTTTTCAAGAACTTATAGACTCTTCTTCTAAGGGTGAGGGTAGTGAAAATGATAATGATAATAATAATATGATATGGGCTACTTATATTTAAGTTTAGTGTTAGTGCTATCTAGAGCTATATAGCTATATAGCTTGATCTCCAGATTATCTAAACTGGCTTCTTTATGAACTTGATGATGGGTGATTTAAGTAAGAAGTCTATATATCTAAGCAATACTTCTAGAACCTCTTTATATATATTGAAAACCATTTTATTTTTCAAAACAAATCCAACAACTTACAATAACCTATTCATCAATAACTTTTCATAGCACTAAAGAGGTTTGGGTGTTTTAGAAATAAAGTATCCATTAGAGTTATTATATAATTTTTTAGTCTTTTAGATAAATTCTTATAGAGTAATAAGACTGATATATTTAGTTTTAATTTTATTAAGTATTTATACTAATTATAATTAAATAATTTTTTAGAGGGAGCTGTAGAATTATATACTAATTGGTGCATCCTTATCATTCTGTCTTTGAAGAAGCAAGTTATTTACTAGCCAGCTGAAGTAGAATAACAAAAGATAAAAGATCGAATACAGGTAGATAGCTACTTTCCATCCTGTCTAGGATTCATTGATGGAACATTGTTTGTAATAGAGAATAAGCTCTTCTTAGATGGAGAGGATTACTATAGTTGGAAAGGACAGTATAGTATGGCTGAATTGATTGT
The DNA here is from genome assembly GCA_003990785.1 of Endogone sp. FLAS-F59071. Classification (NCBI taxonomy): domain Eukaryota; kingdom Fungi; phylum Mucoromycota; class Endogonomycetes; order Endogonales; family Endogonaceae; genus Endogone; species Endogone sp. FLAS-F59071. The sequence goes on from RBNK01000924.1 coordinate 16,746, forward strand.
TTGTAATAATAATAAGAGAATCTGATATATATATACTAGTTAGGCTAGCTGTGTTTATGACTCTTATGTATATGACAATAGTATACTAGTATATTAGTTAGAGCAATTCTTCTCTGGTAAAGAGTATCTCCTAGCTGACTCAGGTTATATCTCTAATCTTCGAACTGTTCCAGCCTTTAAGAAGCCTTCTTACTATAGTTTATCAGCAGAGGAGACTCAGTTCAATCTTCAGCTAAGCAACATTCATATTTAGGTAGAGCACTGCATTGGTATTCTTAAAGACTGCTTCCAAAGTCTAAAGGGGCTGTACCTTGGAATTAGAAGAGAAAAAGATATCAAGCAAATGGTATACTAGATTCTTGCATGCTATATTCTCCATAATCTTATTTTACAAGATATATTAGATAGTAAGTAGTTAAAAGATAAGAGAGATGAGAGAGATGAAGAGGTTGGTGATCAAAGTAAAGAACCATCTAGATCAACTTATGAAGAAAGTGATGGAAAGAGAAAATGAAGAGAATTGATACCTATAGTACTTTCAAAATATCAATAAACATTGGCATTTTGAGCTGCAAACTTGATCTAAAATGTTTTTAAATATAACTTGGGAACTGCTTGATAGAATTTTTTAAAACAACCTTCATTAAATAGATATGCTTGTTGTGATTCTTGTGCTTTCTATTTTGAAATGCTTGGACTATCCATTATTGAGATATTGATCTGTATGATTTTAGTTATGTATTAATATCAAAAAATCTGTAGATCAATATCTTAATGACGAATAGTCCAAACGTTTCGAAATAAAAGTATAAGAATCACAGAGAGCATAACTATCTAATGGAGGTTGTTTTAAAAAATTCTATCAAGCCGTTTCTGAGTTATACTTTAAAATATATTTCAGGTCTGACTGGACTAACAAATTTTCAAAACAGCTTGCAAGACTGCATTTTAATTTACTATTTATTTATATATCCTTTACTTGTTTTAAAATATCCTCTTGTGACATACCTATATTACTCAATGTCTTCATCAATATAACTTTTGCAATAGCTCTCTCAGTCTTAGCCCTCATTTCTTCTATTCTGGCCTTTCTCTCTGCCAGATCATACTTCTGCATTTTCTCCTCATCTTTTATCTTTCTTTGCAACCTTTTCTCCTCTATCTACCCTTTTTATTTTCTCTTCATAAAGTTTAAAGAATCCTTTGCTCTCTCCTCCTTTGCTATATTCTCTGCCAAAAAAGCATTAGCTAATGAAACTTTTAATTTCTTTAAGCTATTAGGTACCTCAAGCCTCATTGGCTTCCCCTTCTTGACCTCTCTAACCTCTCTGACCTCCCTGACCTCCTCTTCTCCTTCCCCTTCAGGTTCATCTTCTGATCTTGTCAAAGTAAAATTGTCATCATCACTATTGTTGTTGTTATTAGAAAAGTTCTCATTTCATATCTCAGGTCCTAGATCTCTTGTAATACTATTATTCTCTAGATTGTTAGCTGTAAATTTCGGAAAGGATAAGATTCTGTCTACAAAGACTAGATAAAGTAAATTCCAATATTTATATCTTTTCTTAAGAGCAGTTATTAGATATAAAAGTTTATATTAAAATAATTTTAATAAGCTTAAAATATACTTTAGAAGTTTAAAAATATATATATACCTTGAATTATTACCTCTGCATTCTCCCCACCAGCTGCTTGAATACTCTCTTCAGTATTTTCACTCTAGTCTTGAGCCTTATTGTATATAGTTTAGAAGTTATATATCTTTACTTGAATATTAGAACTCTTGTAATAGTAAATACCAGCTATTAATAGAAGGCTAACAATCTCTTTACAAAGAACCTATTTTGTTACTCCTCTGACATCTCCCTTCTACTTGGCATAATTTGTTTCTGATATAATCTAGTCAAGGATAATATCTATAGAAGATAGCCCTCTATCAACATCATTATCTTCTTACTTCTTGAGTACCTTGCATGCTTTAGAAGTGGCTGAAGAAGTTGAAGCTATAATTGTAATATGTCTTGATCCTCTGACCAATGCCCCCCTGATTTAAATTCTTAAATTTAATAGTTTTGGGGGGTTCAAAGTTGAGAATTTAAACTAAATATGATTAGCTAATCTCTGCTTCTTAAAACTATTCTATTTAAATTCTTAAATTCCTAAATTTCAACTTTGAAACCACCTTATATTAGAATAGTATAGTAAAAGATAAACTACTATAGAATATAAACTCTACTATAAATTAAAATATTTTCTAATAATATATTCTATAATAAATAAATAAATAAAAAAGATAATTTTTTTAAGTAGTTTTTTTTCTTTTTTTTTTTTTTTTTTTT
>RBNK01000925.1:0-19084 GCA_003990785.1 Endogone sp. FLAS-F59071
GGTCCCTCCTGCGAGACTCGGGCGTCGACTGTTCTGGGTCCGCAACGTCTATTACTTCATTTGCTTTGTTTCACCCGATCCGTGTGACTTTGACTATTCATCGAGGTTGCATGGTACATGGGTACCAGAAAAAGACAACTTGCAGCCCAAATCTAGGATAGCGAATACAAAATAATTGGTTCATCTAATAAACAGGGTGGGGAACCAAGCAGAGAGGAACCATAGTTTGTATTTTTTTTTTTTTTTTTTTTTCCAGAAAAAAAAAAAAAAAAAAAAAAAAAAAAAAAACAAAATGAAAAGGGATCTTCTACTTGGGGGTAGCACTGTGGGACAATGGCTATTTGGTTTTAATAAAGGCCAATAGCATTTATCAAGTCGTTCCGTGTGTGTATGCAAAAAAAAAAAAAAAAACCACATTCATGTAATTCCGTGAATCACCTCTTGCTTCAAATAGCGCTTTATCATGGCGATCAACGGAAAGGGGGAGCCATTCTGATTTTCGCACAGTCCACCTATGCACAGCCCAACCCTACTATCTACTACGCATATATACAATTTATTGCAAGACAGGGGATCGCCAAAGCTTTGTATATAACAACGAGGCCCGAGCTGACGAGCCATGAAGAAAAAAAGAAAAGGAAAAAAGAAAAAAAGGAGAAAAAAAAAAAAAAAAAAAAAAAGGAAAGAAGAAGAAAGAAAGGAAGAAAAGAAAAAAAAAAAAGATTTTTGGTATTGGATGGGAATATTCCATGGACCAGAGCAAGATATTCCATGTGCCGCACGGACCTTTGGTATATGCAGCATGTGTTTTTCGGGAAGGAGGGGTGGGAGTTGTCGGTTGAACGTATATACAAACGAGTAAGATAGAGATGAACAGCCGAGTTTTTGGGAGAGAAGGCGGTTGGCGTATATTGTGAGAGTGGGGATGTTGTTTTGATAAGATTATGTGAGCTAAATGTTTTTTGGGAACCGCGTGGCTGAGGTGTGCGTTTGTAAACTTTTGGAAGGAGAAAGGGTAACAACTGCACGCAGGATAAGACAGCTCGATACTATATCACACTGTCTTGATAGAGAATAGAGAATAGAGCAAATAGCTTTGCATTTGCATTTTTTTTTTTTTTCCATCTCGGACAAAGCAATCTCTCTCTCTACACAAGCGCCATGACGTCATACCACTCCAAAGCCCTCGATTGGTTGCCCAAGGTAGATGTATTTTCAGATGATTCTTGTGATTCTGTTGCTACGGCAAAATGCTGGCCAGGCGGGTTATGTCAGCATATTGGATGGCAAAAAGTCCAATGTTTTTTTTCTGGGGGGGGGCTTTTTTTTTTTTTTTTTTTTTTTTTTTTTTTTTTTTTTTTTTTTTTTTTTTTTGGGTCATACATAAATTCTAAAAGTTAAGAAAGTGAGAAAGTGAGGCTGGGTTTAATGGAAGGCCGGGGCAGCCATTGGCCGTTCGGGTTTATTACGATTATATTGAAGTTTATTTCCGGGTGGATAACCACGCAGGTGACGAACCTTGCGCTCGCCCTAAAGGGTGCAACCCGGCTCGGGCGTTCCGTTACACACTCTCTCACACGCAGAAATTTATTCTTTCCCCGCCCCCCCCTTGCATCCCCCCCTCCTCCCTTTCCTCTAGTTCCCCCGCTCCATTAATCCCCCTTTCCTCTCTCTCTCGGGTTCCCCCTTAGTTACTTCTTTTTTTTATATACTCTTTATAGTACCTTTTTATACTCCGTAATATAATATCTCCTGTGCGTGAAAAAAGCCAACACTACGGCCAGTATACTGTGTGGATATTGTCAGGTAGTTTGATAATTGTCCAATCATCTGTATCCCTTTGCAGCTTTAGATATATATTCGTGCCTGTTGAACTTACTACTTATACTCAGAATCTCTATACAAAGCCCATCTAGACTCTGTCTAATAAAAATTCCAGATATATTCTATGTGTTATTTATGTGTAATTTCTTATTCTATATTTAAAGCTCCAAGCTAATCAGCATCGTCATTTAACAAACTTTAGAGATAAACTCAATTTCTATAACCTGACAACAATGATGTTTCTGCAATAATCAATTTCTATTATTTATTAAACTTTGACTTCCTTTATAATCTAGATATTATTAATTAATTAAATAATGGAAGGTAAGCTGTCTTTACTCCCTGTCTTCACTCTCTATCTTTGCTCCCCTTGCCTCTTATACTATCTTTGCTCTCCTTGCACTGTCTTTACTCTCCTTGTACAAGAATATAAATCTAACATATTTGAATTCAACTCTACATATTTGTAGCTTATAAAGTGCTTAGTATATTATCATATATATTCTTTATATATTTTATAAGTATTGTATTCTTATATTCTTCCCTACTATAATGAGAGACTGACTTTATTTTTCACTAATCTCCAGGAAGTGCAAAGCAGTTACTTATGACAATAAATACAAATATTTAAAAACAAGATATGTTTCCTCCTATTTCACACTTTCATTCTTTCAAAAGTAGATACTAAAAATAGCAACTCAACTATCTAAAGGGCTAAGAGATATAGGAAGTATAGTTGAGTAGAAACTAATACTGAGAAGAAGTACACTTTGCATAAACCTCTACCACCTATCTAGAATACAGCCCCATTGAGTATTGATATACTCCTACTAACTATTTAGAATAATATAGTTTAGCTGAATATTGACACTACTACTCTATTAAGCATTGATATACCTTTACCAACTATTCAGAATAATATCCAAAGTAACAATATACCATTAAGCACTAACTCACTTCTACCAACTATTTAGAATAATACAGTTCAACCAATAATTAATATATTCTAGCTGAATATTAGCACCAGTACTCTACTAAGCATTAATATACTTCTAGCAACTGTCCAGAATAATATTTAAAGTAGTAATATATCATCAAGCACTAACTCACTCCTACTAACTATCCAGTATAATGTAGTTTAACTAATAATTAATACAGCCCAGCTAAATATTAGTACTATTACTTCATTGAGTATTGATATACTTCTACTGCAATACACCATTGAGTACTAATATACTCCTACCAACTATTTAGAATAATATAGTTCAGCTAATAATTAATATAGTCTAGCCAAATATTAGTATCATTACTTTATTAAGTATCAATATATATTTACCAATTATCTAGAATAATATCTAGAGTAGTAATACACTATTAAGTACTAATATACTTATATCAACTATTTAGAATAATATAGTTCAGCTAATAATTAATATAGTCCAGTTGAATATTAATATCACTCTATTGAGTATTAATACCATTAGGAAACTATTTTCAGTTTATAGTCTATAACTAGCATCTATACTTATAAGCTATTTATAGGCTGTTCACAGGCTATTCTAGCTAGTTTGTGGTTTGTGATATTATTCTAGTAGAGTTCTAGGGTAGTTTGCAGCTGTTCATGGCTGTTTACCAATAATAGTTTATATTCTATAACTAGTATCTGTATTTGTAGCTATTTTGTTTATAGCTCTTAGTAAAATAGTTTACAGCTCTTAGTAAAATAGTTTATAGATTAATTAACCATTTTTCTGATTACACTTCTGCTAACTATCTAAAATAATATCTAGAGTAGCTATATATATATTAGGAAACTATTTTCAGTTCATAGTCTATAACTAGCATCAGTACTTATAGACTGTTTGCAGGCTGTATGCAGGCTATTCTAGTCAGTTCATAGTTTATGATATTGTTCTAGTAGAGTTTTAGGGTAGTTCATAACTGTTTATGGCTGTTCATCAATAATAGTTTATAGTCTATAACTAGCATCTATATCCATGACTATTTTGTTTATAGCTCTTAGTAAAATAGTTTGCAGCTCTTAGTAAAATAGTTTGTAGATTAATTAGCTATTTTTTAGATATATATCATTATTAGAACTACTTATTGGAGATAAGATAGATTTTAGTTCTAGATATCAAGAATATAGCTAAAATAATTGAATTAAAATATACTTACCTTTTTGAAGATTAGGCTTTAATGTATCTTAGTAATAACAGATTCTGCTAAAATTCTACTTACTAGGTATCTAGTTAATTATCTCTTGATCTAGATACTAGTCTAAATAAATTATTAATATTCTACCTTTTTCTTTGGATATTATAATATCTAGAACAAGTCTATAGTAAAAAGATAATAATATACAAAAGTTGATACTATCCTCTAGTAGTATAGCTAAAATGAATATCTCTAGCTCTAAGCCTTAGAGAAGATATACTCCTATATATTTGATATAAATATATGACCATCTATATCTATATAAAAGGATTTTATCAAACTTCTTCTATATAGTAGAAAATTCTTATAATACTAATGTTTAGAATCTTTTAAGCAAGATAAATAAGTTTTAATTAATCTAGGATATTATAATGAAATATTTTATAATAACACTAATTTTGATTACAGTTATATAACCTTAATAATATTGAGACTCTTAGTATTATTAAGACTCTTAGTATTATTGAGATTTATAATATCACTATAAACTAAAATAATATTTCAATCTGAAATATTATTCTACTATTCAATTATATTATAATCTAATATATCATTTTATTATATCTTAGCCAATCAATTTATACTTTATATTTAATCAAGTCAATCAGAAATTCAAATAGTAACCTGGGTAGCTACCTATATAGTATCTTGTAATTTCTTATAAATACCCTCCTTGCAATTAACAATAAAATTTGGACTACAATAAGCTAAGAATATCAGAAAAATGGTTAATTAATCTACAAACTATTTTACTAAGAGCTGTGAACTATTTTACTAAGAGCTATAAACAAAATAGCTATAGATATGGATGCTAGTTATAGACTATGAACTATTATTAGTAAACAGCTGCAAACTACCCTAGAACTCCACTAGAATAATATTACAAACCTCAAACACCTTTAGAATAATATTGCAAATCATGAACTGGCTAGAACAGCCTGCAAACAGCCTGCAAACAGCCTGCAAACAGCCTATAAGTACAGATGTTAGTCATAGACTATAAACTGAAAATAGTTTCCTAATAGAAGCTTATAATAGATAACCCAAAGAATACTATAGCCTTACTCAAGGAGTGAGTAATTGAGATAGTTTCAAGATTCTAATAGATATACTTTTATTCAATTAATTATACTTATTCTTACCAGTTAACACTTATACAGATATATACCCTTCTTAAGATGCTACTATATAATCTGCTAAGACCTCTGAAATATATTTTTTATACTTACTTAATTCTAAGTATTTTACTATTAATATATTTTAGTCTATAACAATTGGTGCTGACTGGCAGAAAATCAATCAACACCTTGACTGATTTATTACCTATATTGTATAACTGAACTTGCAGAAACCTATAGTGAAAGATAAAAGCAAGAACAGTACTACTACCACCTCTACCTGCATTACTACATCTACCTAGGAGAAGACTTCAAAAGAATAGAAATAATATTAGATAGATTACTTATCTTTTACAGATATACTAAGAAGTATATTTAAGAATTCCTAAATAATTTAGAAAGCTACTTCATAGCTAAAAGACTAGCCAGCACTTAATAAATTACTATTCTAGCTGCCTAACTTAGAGGACCTATAAGAGAAACATATCATCTAGCCTTAATAGATATGACAGCTACTGGATTAAGAGGATTGATTATTACAGTAACTGCAGCAGCTGGAAATATAGCCACAGCTATATAAATAACTATCACTTATTGAGAAACAACCTAAAACTAGTTAGAAGAGAAATATTTCACTAAATAGAAATAAAAATCAATTAAGAAGCAACTATTCAACATAAAGATATCAATCAACTAGTACTCAGAGAATTGGGTTACTATTATTGATCAATATATACAACTCTATAAAGAAACCAGACCAGTCATATGAGAAATAGTATTTATAAATAGCTTACTTACAGACCTCCAATGTCATATTAAAAGGTTTAGTCCCTAAAGATTAGAAGAAAAGATTAGAATAGTACAAGCCTTTTAAAATACTAAAGTAGGACACTCCATATCCTTATATAACAAGTTATCACAAGACTTATATAGGAAGTTCAATACTAGAATATCTGTAGTCCAAATATCAAAGAGAATACTATCAAGCCAACAGTTATAGCAAAGATAGGAAAGACAATATACAAAGATAAAATAGAGAAAATTACTAAGATATTCTCTAAAATGACAGTATATATCACTAATCTTAAAGCCAAGGCAATTCACCAGAATAAGCAGCTAAGAGAAATCTATATTGCTGAAGAATAAAACAAGACTGAGATGAATTGTTTCCTCTATGAAAGATGTAGTCACTTTGCCAAAGATTGTTGAACTAGAAGTTGGAAGAAAGGCCAAGAAAAGGAGGAAGTTAAGAAGACTAATCATACTAATATAATGTAGGAAATCGAGGAAAAAGATAAAAAATTTAGTAAATACTTAAAAACCTACTCCATTAAAATAGTCAGCCACATTACCACTAGAAAGACCCTCTACTCAAGGAAGAAACTAGCCTAAGTATCTAAAGTTGTTATCAAAAAAACCAAGAAGCTAATACAAAGATAACAGTTAAATGAAAACTAATAAGAAAAAGCCTTCAAGCAAACAATATAACCTGGTGAGACAGTTATCTTAACTACTAAAGATGAAGAAATAATAGATCAAGAAGAGAACAAGAAGAAGAAACTTAGAAGAGTTAGAGAATTCAAGTATAACTCTTAGTAGGATATTGCCAGCCAGAAGGCTAACATTATCTTTAAAAAACTTTTCCAAATTACACTATCAACAAAGTAGAAAGTAAAGATACAGATTATAAAAACTAAGCCAACTATTCAATTTGAGGAAGTTAATACTGCTGAAGAAGAGGAGGAAGAGTAAATCTATATTTTATTTGCTTATATATAATATAATATTAGAGGACTAGCATGTTTAGTCATCATTAATATAGGAGTAAGAGTCAGCATCATTGTCAAGCATTTCTTACACTGCCTAAGATAAGATATTAATGAATCTGCTACTGTGAGGATGAGACTCTAGGATTGGCAAAATATAGAAAATTAAAGAGCTCAATCAGGAATTAGTAGCTAGGCTAAGTTCTATATATAGAGGATTGAAGAGTATATCAGAAAAATGGTTAATTAATCTACAAACTATTTTACTAAGAGCTGTGAACTATTTTACTAAGAGCTACAAACAAAATAGCTATAAATATAGATACTAGTTATAGACTATAAACTATTATTAGTGAACAGCCATAAACAGCTATGAACTACTCTAGAACTCTACTAGAATAATATTGCAAACCATAAACTGATTAGAACAGCCTGTGAACAGCCTGCAAACAACCTATGAGCATGGATACTGGTCATAGACTACAAACTGAAAATAGTTTCCTAATGTATATAAGATAAAATGTAAGGGAATAATATTCAAAATTCAAAGGGTTATGTATCTTATAAGGTACAAAGGATAGTAAGTTCTTGGATGTATTTCAATAATCAAGTTAATCTGTTAATATCTAAAAGCAATATATATATCTTAATATATCTTAACTTGAAAATCACTAAGCAAAACTTCTTTACTAGTTTTGTTCAGGTCTTAGACTTTCTATTTGGGCTCAAGCTTAGGTAAAAATTTATTAAATAAAAATAAAGAAAGTATTAATATAAAACTTGAGAGGTAATACTAAATAGAATAATGTGATAATATATTAAAGAATGCTAAGAAATATTGTGGGAATTCTATAGAAATTATTGATTTAAGGGGTGTAATCTTTATTGAGAACTGGGTTTTCATTGATTTCTGAGTATTTATTGAGATTTGTTATAACTGCTAAGTTTTCAGTAAGGTCTGGTATTTTATTGAATATTGGGACTTCATTAGGGGCTAATATATAGGCTCCACCTGTTTAGGAATTACTTATTCAAGGTTGAACTTCACTGAAGTCTGGAACTTTATTAAATATCTAGTTTTCATTGAAGTCTAGTAATGTAATATCAGTTATAGAGATGATCTCATAAATTGTTTATAGTACAGCAATATCCTTGTTGATTTTGGTAGTCTTGGAGGTAGTTTTATTATTCTCAGGGGCTAGAAGTAGAACTTATGAGTTTGCTGTGGCATTGTTGACTTCTCTGATAGCTTTGAAAGACATGAAATTGAGAGTTATAGGTACTTTGAATTCCAAGTTTATTAGAAAACTATTTTCAGTTTATAGTCTATGACTAGCATCTGTACTTGTAGGCTGTTTGCAGACTATTTACAGATTATTCTAGCCAGTTCATGGTTTGCAATATTGTTCTAAAGATGTTTGAGGTTCACAATATTATTTTAGTGAAGTTCTAAAGTAGTTCATAGTTATTCATTAATAATAGTTTGTAGTCTATAACTAGCATCCATATCTATAACTATTTTGTTCGTAGCTCTTTGTAAAATAGTTCACAGCTCTTAGTAAAATAGTTCATAGATTAATTAACTATTTTTCTAATGTTCATTAAATTGTCAGAGACTACAGCATCAAGGAGTGTGGGGTTGTTAAGATTGTTAAGTTTAAATACCTTGAAATTGTTAATCTCAATGGGTTCTAAGATTGCAGATTCTTCATTTATATTATCCTCAGTAGATGAGGGTTCCTTAGTTTAGTCTTAAACTGATAGTTCTGGGTTGAAATCCTCCAAAAGAGTGTCTAGAATATCTAAGCACTGACTAGTAGTTATCTGGATTTAGTACTTATACTATAATCTTCCTAATTAAGATATTACTATTAGCTAATACTTAAAGACTTTATATGTTTTTCTTCTCAAGGTTCTTTTTCTTTTTATTAGACTAAGGTCTAATAGTTCTAGGGTATCTATAACAGTTTCCAATACATATTCAAGTTGATAGTAGGACTTGAAGTAGAATACATTCTTGAGAAGTTGTTTATATTGTTTTGGGTAAAGTCTACTATATCTATGAGATCTTCTATATAATCAATCTCAAAGAGGGCCTATGGTTCTATATCTCTGTATAGAAGTACTTGCCAGATTATATTAGTTATAGCTGAGATGTCTATAGGAAGTAGTTGAGTCCTTCTTATAACATTAGTTCTATTATAAGGTTCTATCCTTTCATTGGTGATATTCCTGATAGACAGTATTGTCTTGATGTTAGATATTTGATAGTGGTTACTGAGGTTAAAATATATATCTCCTTTCACTACCTCTATCTTAGTTATTACAAGTGGAAAAAGCAGCATACCTTTGGAAGTACTCTAAGAAGTATTAGTCTAGTTTAAAGAAATCATACCTGTTAGGATGATTGTAACTGATGCCCAATCCTACAATACTATATTAGACAACAGTTGGTTAAAGAAAGCTAAGGTTAAAATTGATTTGGATATATAGAGATTAATCTTTATCAATTATAGAAAAAAGTTCAGTATACCTCTAGATATTCAGAAAGGAGTAGTACTGAAACTTATCTAGAGATCTGAAGATAAAAGTGATATGGATAAAGAAATAACTTCTAGATAGGTATACCTCAACATAGTAGAAGAAGAAGAAGTCAATATTGAGAGGAGACTGAAAGATTTATATAAGTACGAAATACCCCAATTCAACAATGACAAATATCTCCGAAGCCGAGTCATTGAAGCATATTGAGCCTTAGAAGACCCTCCATTCAAACTATTACCTGAGGAAGGATCTGCTTTATGAAGGACTTAAATAATAATGAAGAATATCGATATTGCTCAGAAATGACAGATACAAGATGAATTTCAGGCCTACTATAAGATCGCCAGGATCTGGGAAGAAGATCTTGAACATATATAGGACTGATGACATACAGAGGTATATAAATGAGCACTACATCAAGGGATTCCACTCCAATCTTAAAGGATCGCCCTCCAGATTTATGGACTCTTCCAGTTCTGACCAGCTGCCTTGAAAAGACTTACCAAAATTGGACCATCCGCGTTTCACCAGCTATCTCAAACTGCCTTTGAGGAACTTAAAGAAGAAATCAGTGTAATACAAAGAGATTTTGACCAATTGGAACAGTTCCTTGATTTGTGAAACCTTTTAACTATCTTAACTTTTTAACCATTGTAAATCTTTAACTGTCTTAAATCCATAACTTATATAACTCGTTACATCACATAAATTTTGAATAGCTAATAGTTTTGAGAGTAGTAACAGGGCAGCTACCTATATAGCACCTCTTCAAAACTGTATAAATATCTCTCTTTATTTCTATTCAATAAATCTTTGCCTGAGCTTGAGCCCAATATGAGTCTAAAAATCCAAATACAACTGGTGAAGAAAGTATTGCTTAGTGAATTCAAGCTGAGAAAAGAGAACCTTTTGACATTTAACAGATAATTGATTGCTGATACACATCCAAAGGGACTAATATTCCCTAGCACCTCTTAATATATACTTTAATATTTTTGCAGTTTTATTCCTCCACACACTCTATTTCCACTTTGGTTTTACCTACAGTACAGATTTTAGCCCAGCTACTGGTTCCCGATTGAGTCCCCTATATCTTCCATACTTAGCTGATCCCAGAGTCTCATCCTCATATTTTGGCACCCAACGTGGGGGGGTAATATTCGATTTTATTGAGTACATACTCCAGTGATATACTTTCACTACCATGAACAACCTTGATAAGACGGACCATCCAGACATACTACCAAGATTAGTAAGGACACCGATTCGGAAACACTACCAAAGACTATCACAAGAATCGGATAGATCAGATGCATCTACAAGTACTATTGGAATTACTATCACCTACGAGCATATTCAACTATCAAGAGAAGGAACCGAAAGTGAACATGACAGTAAAGGAGTAGAAAGTATCTACCAAGGAGAATTGGACAGACCAATCTGGCATTGGACTGACGATTTTGAAATCAACACACTATTTGAAGAACAAGAAGAAGAACTAACAGAACAAAATTTTGACATGTCACTATCACCACCTACCTTTTCAGGATATACACCAGCTAAGTTAGTGAACTGATTCATTGACGACATTTAACTTTATATTGCAGTAAGAGGACTAAATATGGTACAACATAGCGGCATCATTGTAGCAGCACTTAGAGGACTGGCAAAAACCTAATACAATGCAGTGATTGCAGCAGGAGCAGCAAATGGAGGATTAGCAGCACCACCAACTGATGCAGCATCCATCACAACTTGTTATACATGGTTGAATACCAGATATCATACAGCGGAAATACAACAACAGCTGAGAGATCAGATCATGCAAACTGTATAAGAAAAAGGCCAGTCACCTTTGGAGTTCTATACCAAAGTTCAAGATATGATCGAAACTGCAGGATATGTAGATGCAGTTTAAGACTAGGTAGCAGAATCAACCTTCATACAGGGAATATAAGCAGAATTAGCACTCGTGATTCGGTCATCACCTACCACTCTTGACCTACTTGAAAAAGTTAATTTCGCTCAGAGATATTGGCTAGTATGAAATCTAAGTCAAGACATCTACCAACAGATGGTGGTGCCTATATTCAGAAGAAGAGAAGTTAGTGAGCCATATTACCCTACACCGGTCATCAATGCAATATCAACTGGAAAACCAGTACCTACCAAGCAAGATATTAATGAGTTAACTGCCAAGTTTGCTAGGATGGAAGCACACATCACCAACATTGAGAAAAAGCAGTACCAACCTAGATAACAGTCTTACAACTCTTCTTACAGTACCCAACCTGCAAATTGGAACAACAATCAGAGTAACAGGAATTACAATTGATTCTTGACATACTATAAATGTGGAGAAGAAGGACACATTGCTAGAAATTGTCAGTCAGAGACAAATAGAAGAGCAGAACCAAGCAACAGTAACCACCAACAGCAGACTAGACAAAGAGACAGGATGTACCTTACACAAATGCCAACCCTTCAGATTCGAGAGATCTTTGAAGACAATGACAACAAAGATATCCAGATTCTACCAGCCATACCAGGAAGGAAACCAGGCCAATCTCCAGGAAAACCTTACAATCACCTAGAAGGAAACAAGAAGAATGAGGAACCTGAGGTAGTCATCAAGCGTAAGAAGCCTGAAGTTATATATAAGGCCCTGAATTTCAGTAAGTTCGAAGAACCTAGTCAAGATCAACCAATGTCAGAAAGCCCAAGTCATGAAACTCAGACTTGACACACTAAAATCTATCACTATAATGTCTGGGAAGACATGAAGAATTGCCAAGTTAGCATGACCTTTGCTCAAGCAGCGGAACTCAATCTGGCTATCAAGACCCAAATCAGAGAAGGACTGAGTGATACTAAACCAAGATTCAAGGTGATCAAGATCAACCAGGCCTAACCATCGGCAGAAGAAATGAGTGATGAAGAAGATACCAGGAAAGCCTCGGCCATTACCACATGCACTATCGAGTCAATACCTTTTGAAGCCATCATCGATTCAGGAGTAGGAGAATGCATCATTGCCAAGAAAGCACTTGACAGATTAGGATGGGGAATCGAATTGCCAACAAGTCTGAACTCCACTACATCAGGTGGTAACTGTGCAATACCCCTCAGAAAAATGAAGAACATTCCTATCCGATTCGGAGATATCATCATACCTGTGACTATGCTTGTCATCGACATGCAGACCTATAATATTATCTTAGGAAATGAATGACTAGACAAAGCAAGAGCCATCATCGATATCTTTGATAAAAGAATGAGGATTACCTGCAGAGGAAGAACCTTCCAGATCCCTATCAACATTCAAAAGGGAGCTTAACCCAAAACAGAGGATGTTATGCATAAACCCGATCAAGTTATAGTTGCCCAGCCTGGATTAAGCCACGATATTGACTTTGAGAATATAGATGATGAAGAAAAAGCTCAACATAGCTGGTGACTACTTTATAAGAAGGAATGGAATTACCTCATCGATTGGAACATGAAATACTAATACTGTCCATTCTGCAAATAAAGGATTTATTGTGCAGAAATAATGTACAACTGTCCACAAACAAAGTGGATCTCAAAAGAAGATAGCCTTCAGGAATACATGCCTACCAACCCACGAATATCTAACAAGCCTCTACAAACTAAGAAACAAGAAATGCCAGACCTTCATCAAGGACCTTACTCAGGAAAACAACTACACCCCTTTAAAGATGGAAGCCACATCTGGGATATCTGCAGAGAGAGAGCACCTTTTATCGGCAAGTTACATTTCTTCAGAAACCGAGATGATTTTTAGAACAAATACTAGGATGAATGGAATGTACGAGACATGTGGATAGTAGCCAAAAGATTGGAGTATCCAGACCAACACTTCAACTACAAGTATTATAGAACCTACCTTGAAGACTGGGACAATGAACATTACCAAGAACACAATGAAGATATGATCAATGTTATGATCAATGCTCGCCGAACCAACTATGAGCTACCATTACCTCAGCATACCATAGAAGGATCAGCAGGACTTGATCTTATAACCCTAGAAAGCATATCTCTACAACCTGGAGATAGTACAATTCTCAACACCAGATTTGCCTTAGAAATACTAGAAGGACATTTCGGAATGGTGAAACCAAGGAGCTTATTTGTAAAAGCAGGACTCACTATAGATGCAGGAGTAATCGATCAAGATTATACTGGAACTATCAGAGTTATTGTAGTTAACTGACACCGAACCAATCGGATTGACCTGGAGAAAGGAGACCAAGTTGTACAAATGATTATCCTACCTTATACAATGGTTACACTCTGAGAGCAACATCCCAACTTGGTCAGAACTACAGCCAGAGGTTAAGGTGGATTTGGATTAACTGGAGTCAATGCAGCTATTGTAAACTGACAACAAATTTCAGTAAACCGAAAAGAAGAAGGAAAGAATGATCACCTAGCAGTCAAAATTGGAAAAAACTTATAAGAAGGACAAATCATGAAAATCAAGGCAATTATCAATAGGAACCAAGATATCTTCATAACAAGTTTGGAAAGTACCACAGGAGCGAACCCCAAATACCAATATCATATCAATATAGGTGACCATAAACCAATCAAGAAAGCACCCTACCACCTCAATCCGAGCTACCGAAAATGGGTTATTGAAGAAATCACTTGACTAGAAAATGATGGTGTAATCATTAAATCAAAGAGCCCTTAGAGATTCCCTATTGTCATTGCACCAAAGAAGGAAATTATCATTAATGAGAATGAGACTAGAACTGAAACAACAGCTCTAAGATTCTGTGTAGACTTCCAAGCCCTTAATGCCATTACTAAAAAGGATGCATTTCCTATACCAAGGATTAATGACTTACTGGATTTAGTGGAGAAGTAGCCTTAATACTTCTCGAGTTTCAATTTGTATGCTGGATATCACCAAATTACACTTACCCCTGAAGCAAGTGAACAATCTGCATTCGTAACACAAGATGGTCACTACCAGTATACCTGGATACTCTTTGGGTTATGCAATACCCCACCATCTTTCCAAAAAGCAATGACTGATGTCTTCAGAGACATGATTGGCAAGAACATTACAGTATATATTGATGATATTCAGCTATACTCACCAGACTGGCCAAGTCATATCAAGGGAATTATCGAGATTTTTTACAGACTTCGAGAAAGTGGATTCAGACTCAAAGCAAAGAAGTGCACAATTGGAGAAACAGAAATGAAGTACCTTAGATTCATCATCACAGCAGAAGGACTGAGGACTAACTCGAGTAAGACTAAGGAGATCCGAACCTACCCAGTACCTACAAATGTATCCGAGTTACAAGCCTTTTTGGGACTAGCAACCTTCTACCGAAAATTTATCAAGAACTTTTCTATGATTGCATGACCCCTGCACTACCTGCTTAGGAAAGGAATTCAGTTTGAATTCGGAATACCTCAATGGTTAGCTATGGAAGAACTCAAAAAAGCTCTCATGAGTGCACTAATCCTGAAACGATCTGACTGGGAAAAACCATTTACCTTACACACTGATGGATCAGCTAAAGGACTTGGAGCTATCCTAATGCAGATAGATGAACAAGGGAATGAACACGTGATTATATATGCCAGCAAAGGAACCAATCCAGTACAAGCTAATTATAAAGCAACCAAATTGGAATGCTTGGTAGCAACTTGGGCAATTGAGTACTTCCGCCACTACCTGATCGGACAAAAGTTTACCCTTATCACAGATCATGCAGCCCTCAAGTGGTTATTCAACAAAGTTTAACCTACTGGAATCTATACCCAATAGATCATGAGACTTCAGGAGTACGACTTCAAGGTCCAGCACAAACCTGAAAAGACACACCAGCATGCTGATGCATTGTCTAGAATATCAAGAAGGGAGACGTCACCTCGAGAAAAGACTATGTGATTCCAATGAATCAAGAGCTATACTATCAGATCACAATATATTTAGGAGAAGGAAAAATATCAATAGTCGATGAATGGAGAAAGAAGATCATACTTAGGAGCTGATAAAACTTTAAATATCAGGATAGAGAGTTATACAAAATATCGCAAACAGACAAAGAATATCAATACATAGTTATCCCAACATATCGTGTGAACAACATTTTATTAGGAGCACATAATTATCACTTATCTAGATATCAAGGAGTGGAACAAACCTATTAGCAGTTAGCAAAAATCTACTGGTGGCCACAAATGTAGAAAGATATACAACATTATATTAGAACATATGACACTTGCCAAAAGAGGAAAATGATCAAGGATTTTATACCCTGGTAACCCAGTACAATGCCAAATGCCCCTTTTGAACATATTGGAATTGACATAATTAGACCCCTTCCATGGACCCTTACTGGAAAGAAATACATTATCATAGCAGTTGACTGGTTAATGAAATGGCTCGAAATAGAATCTATAGAGATATCAGATGCTCAGACAATATCAGAATTTATACATAAACGAATTATCTGCCAACATAGACTACCAAAACAGATAACATCTGACAGAGGAACAGAATTTTGCAATGATCTAGTGAAAGAATTAAATCGGACATACTGTATTCAATATATCTGAACCACTGCCTATCACCCTCAAGGAAATGGACTCACTGAACAGATGAACCAGATGATCAAGAATACAATTTCAAAGATGAGCAAGATATATACTGACTAGGACTTTTGGTTACCATCCGCACTATTCGCAATCAGATGCTCACAACAAAAGACCATGACTTTCAGCCCTTTCAAGTTAGTCTATAGGAGATTGCCAAATAGGGGAGTACCACAAGCTGATATGAGAGAATCACATGAAGAACAAATTTGGAGCTTAATGATACATGATATGGAGAGACTAAAACGTATTCGAAACAAGGCGCAAAAGTTCATCCAGAAAGTGTAAGATCGACAGAAATACAAGAATCTGCTGGTTGAAATATTAAATATTGGAGATCAAATCTTGATATACTGAAATATTGTTGAAGCCTCTTGGTTAGCAAAACTCGAACCAAAATGGGAAGGACCATACTATATTCAAGATATGAAGGGAATCTTGATCTAGATTCGAAACCCAAAAGGAACAATTCAGCCAACACCGGTACACTGCGGAAAAGTTAAACAATACTTTGCATGAAATTGATTTATCAGCTGTCTAGAGATGACACTTATAAATAGGAGAGTAATGAGAGGAGACTGAAAGATTCATACAAGTATGAAATGCCCTGATTCAACAATAACGAATATCTCCAAAGCTGAGTCATTGAAGCATACTGAGCCTTAAAAGACCCTCTATTCGAACTATTACCTGAGGAAGGATCTGCCCTACAAAGGACTCAAATAATAATGAAGAACATTGATATTGCTCAGAAATGATAGACACAAGATGAATTTCAGGCCTACTATAAGATCGCCAGGATCTGGGAAGAAGATCTCAAACATGTATGGGACCAATGACATATAGAGGTATGCAAATGAGCACTATATCAAGGGATTCCACTCCAATCTCAAAGGATTACTCTCCGGATTTATGGACTCTTCCAGTTCCAACCAGCCACTTTGAAAATGTTGAAATTTGATCTTCGAATATGTGTTTTGGAGTAAAAAAGTGCACTGGCTTATGAAGCCAATATGCATGTATTTATTAATACTAATTTATGATTGGTCAATACAAACAAAGATCATTTAAGCCACAATCGAGTGACATAACGATCGATCGTTGATGATGGGAGAGAGAGATATAATAAGCTAATAATTACAACAGAAAAGACTTACCAAAATTGGACCATCCATATTTCACCAGCTATCTCAAACTGCCTTTGAAGAACTTAAAGAAGAAATTAGCATAATATAAAGAGATTTCAACCAATTTAAACAGTTCCTTAATTTATGAAACCTTTTAACTATCTTAACTTTTTAACTATTGTAAATCTTTAACTGTCTTAAATCCATAACTTATATAACTCATTACATCATATAAATTTTAAATAGCCAATAGTTTTGAGAGTAGTAATAGGGCAGCTACCTGTATAGCATCTCTTTAAAACTATATAAATATCTCCCTTTATTTCCATTCAATAAATCTTTGCCTGAGCTTGAGCCCAATACAAGTTTAAAAATCCAAATGCAACTGGTAAAGAAAGTATTGTTGAAGTTTCAATCTCTGAATGTGTTTTTCTTTGGAGGTAAAAGAGCATGCTAGCTCATGAAGCCAATATGTGTGTATTTATTAATGCTAATATATAATTGGTCAATATAAACAAAGATTGTCTAAGCCACAATTGAGTGACATACAATCGATTGTTGATGGGAGAGAGAGAGATATAATAAGCTAATAATTTCAACACTCCCCCTGCTTGACATATCTAGATAAAAATAAAAATAAAATGTTCAACTGTACATCACAAATGGCATCCATGAAGTACATTTACTGCAAATAACTATATGTAAAATACTACTTGAGTGATAAGAATGACATGATAAAGAAAATAAAAGTTTTTGAAAAAAGAAAAAAAAAGTTAGTTACATAAGCCCATTTTTGCGATCAACATTTCAAGTCTGGGTCGTGCAAGTGGCTTGGTTAATGCATTAGCAATCATTTCATCTGTCGCTATGTAAACGATATCTATTACCTTTGATTCAACTTTCTCTTGAATAAAGTAGTGCTGAATGTCAATATGCTTTGATCGAGCATGATTAATTAGGTTTTTGGCAAGGGCAATTGCTGATTGGTTGTCTTCAAATAAGGTTGTTATACAATTCTGTAAATATCCTAGCTCATCCAATAGGGTGCATAGCCAAATGGCTTCTTTCGTCGCATATGCTAATGCTATATATTCTGCTTCAGTTGTTAATAGGGCAATGGTTGGTTGGCACTTGCTTGACCAGCTGATGGCTCCCACTGATAGGTTGAAAATATAGCCCATGGTTGATTATCATGTATTAATGTCTTCTCCCCAGTTGGCATCACTGAAACTGATCAGTCTTAGATCCTGATTGTATCTAAGGCACAGCTTATAATTAGCTGTTCCTTTAATATATCTTAATAATCGTTTGAGGGCATGGTGATGTTCTTGTATTGGATTGGCTGAAAATTGACTAATGATGCTAACAGCAGCAGCTAGATCAGGTCTCATCCCGATCATCAGGTACATTATACTACTGATCATTTATCTGAATAAATTTTAGTCTATGGATTTTCCCCCTTCAGCTTTGAGTTGAATAGATGGATCAAGGGGTGTACTGATTGGCTTGGCATCCGTCATATTAAACCTTGTAATGATTTGATTGGCAAAGTGACTTTGATCAATTGTGATTATATGTGTTTTTCGATCACACATGACTCGAATACCCAGAAAATGTTTAATTTCGCCACAGTCCGTCATATCAAATGCATTGCTAAGCTCCACCTTGAATTTGTTTATTGTTTCCATCGAATTAGCCAGAATTAGTAGATCGTCAACATATATGGCAATAATTATCAGTGATTGATCATCTTGTCTTCTTCTTAGATAAATGCTGTGATCTGATTGTAGTCTTGTAAAATTTGATTGGCTGAGGTAGTTGTCAATCTTCTGATTCCACATAT
>RBNK01000926.1:0-19083 GCA_003990785.1 Endogone sp. FLAS-F59071
ACATTAATACACGACGATCAACCACGGGATATATTTTCAACCTATCAGGAGGAGCCATCAGCTGGTCAAGCAAATGCCAAGCAACCGTTGCCCTATCAACAACTGAGGCAGAATATATGGCATTAGCTCATGCGACAAAGGAAGCCATTTGGCTACGCACCCTATTGGATGAGCTAGGATATTTACCGAATTGTGCAACAACCTTATTTGAAGACAACCAATCAGCAATCGCCCTCGCCAAAATTCCAATTAATCACGCTCGATCAAAGCATATCGATATTCAGCACCACTTTATTCGAGAGAAAGTTGAATCAAAGGTGATAGATATCGTTTACATGACAACAGATGAAATGATTGCCGATGCATTAACCAAGCCACTTGCGCGACCAAGACTTGAAACATTGATCGCAAAAATGGGCTTATGTAACTAACATTATTTCCTTAAAAATTTTATATTCTTTATCACGTCATTCTTATCACTCAAGTAGTATTCTATATATAATAATTTGCAGTGAATGTACTTCATGGATGACATTTGTGATGTACAGTTGAACACTATTTTTATTCTTTTTTATTCATTTATTTTATCGAGATATATCAAGCAGGGGGAGTGTTGTAATTATTAGCTTATTATATCTCTTCTATCAATGATCGATGCATCAACAATCGATCATACGTCACTCAATTGTAGCTTAGACGATCTTTGTTTGTATCGACCAATCATAATTTAGCATTAATAAATACACACATATTGGCTTCATTAGCCAGTGCGCTCTTTACTCCAAATACACATTTGAAGATCAAATTTCAACACCTTTAATATATCTTAATAATCGTTTGAGGGCATGGTGATGTTCTTGCATTGGATTGGCTGAAAATTGACTGATGATGCTAACAGCAGCAGCTAGATCAGATCTCATCCCGATCATCAGATATATTATGCTACCGATCATTTGTCTGAATAGATTTTGGTCTGCGGATTTTCCCCCTTCAGCTTTGAGTTGAATAGATGGATCAAGGGGTGTACTGATTGGCTTGGCATCTATCATGTTAAACCTTGTAATGATTTGATTGGCAAAGTGACTTTGATCAATTGTGATTGTGTGTGTTTTTTGATCACGCATGACTTGAATACTCAGAAAATATTTAATTTCGCCACAGTCTGTCATATCAAATGTGTTGCTAAGCTCCACCTTGAATTTATTCATCGTTTCCATCAAATCAGCCAGAATTAGTAGATCGTCGACATATATGGCAATAATTATCAGCGATTAATCATCTTGTCTTCTTCTTAGATAAATGCTGTGATCTGATTGTAGTCTTGTAAAATTTGATTGGCTGAGGTAGTTGTCAATCTTCTAATTCCATATACGAGGTGATTGCTTTAGTCTATATAATGATCGATTGAGCTTACACACTGCTCTCAGTGACAGCTCTGATTGGTCAATTCCTTCAGGTACTATCATGTAGATTTCCTCATCAAGATTGCCATTCAGGAACACAGTTTTTACATCCATTTGGTGAATTTCTAAGTTTAGAACTGCACCAATCGATAAAAGTACCCTGATCGATGTGAATTTTGCTATAGGAGCAAATGTTTCATCATAATCAATTCCTTGCTGTTGTAAATATCCCTTGGCAACTAATCTCACCTTATACCTGGCAACCAATCCATCAGTATTGAGCTTCTTTTTAAATACCCATCTACATCCAATCGGCTTGCGTCCCACAGGCACCTCAGGTACAATTGTCTACGTGTCATTATTCTTAAGTGATTTAAGCTCTTAATTGATCGCTTCCTGCCAAAGCTTTGCATCAGGCAGAGAAATTGCTTCCTTGTAGGTCATTAGGTCATTGGTCGATTCAATTAAATTAGCTTCTAGCATGCGATCTTGCCAAATTTGTAAAGCTTCAGTGTTTATCAATTGTTCAATTGGCTCCCAGGTATTGTTATCATCATCATCATAGCCTAGCCATTTAACCAGATATTGCCTTTTTTCATCAATCTTGTATTCTCCAATGATCGCTTCAATGATATATTCTTGATCTTCTGGGTTGATGATTGTTGGGGATTTTAATATAATAGATTCATCAAATGTAACATTGCAGCTGATCTCTATCTTCCTATTGGTTGGATCCCAGAGTCTGTATGCCTTCTTTTCATCATAATAGCTAATCATTTTAAGCTTTTTGGATTGGGGCATCAGTTTCAACCTTTTTCCTTTGCGAATATGCATATATGCATCAGCCTATATAATGCATAAGTTACTGATATCAGGCTTGTGACTGTGCCATAATTCAAATGGTGAAGTACTCTCCTTATTGGCTTGTGTTGGCAATTAGTTGCATAAATATATAGCACTTGTGGCAAATTTAGCCCAAAGTTTGTCAGGTATGTCGGCAGTGATTTTAATGGCCTGGATTGACTTCATCAATGTCCGGTTATATCGTTCAGCGATACCATTTTGTTGTGGCATGTCCGGCATCATCATTTCATGATGAATTCCATTTTTGATTAAAAATTTGCACATCTCAGTGTTTACATACTCTCCTCCTCCATCGGACCGGAGAATCTTCAGTTTTCGGCCCAATTATATTTTGGCGAATGCCTTGAATGCCCGGAATCAATCAAATATATCACTTTTGTTATCAATAAAATATGTTATAATGTAGCAAGTAGTGTCATCGATGAATGTTAATATATATTTCGCTCCATTGACTGATGGCATGGGCATCGGCCCGCACAGATCTAAGTGCACCCTTCCGATAGGCTCCATCAATCGATTTTTCGCATATCCGAAAGGCTTGCAGTGCGACTTTGCATGTTCACACTCAGCACATATTTCGATTTGTCTGGTTGACAGCTGCACATCTCCGAGCCCTATGACAAATTTGTTAATTGATTGCAGAGTATTTCGGCCTGGATGGCCCAGCTAGTGATACTATAATGTATAGTTATCAATCTTGGAATCGGCGATGTTTGCTTCTAGCTCTGGTGATGTCGATAAATGAAATAGGTCGCCATTGGCTTATCTGATTTTGATTTCCTTGTAATCCATGCCGATTTTAATTACTGATCCATCACTTTTGAAGATTATATCATTTCCATCATGTATCAACACCCACACAGATATTAAATTTCTGGTGATTTCTGGTACATATAAAACATCTCGTAATTTCAGCTTGTCATCGAGCTTAATTGTCCCAATGTGCGTGGCACATAGCTTCTCATTCCCTGCATATATGATCAAGCTGTCATACTCAGCCACCATCTCGAAAATCTCCCATTAGTTGAACATATGTTGTATGGTGCCTGAATCGATGATGGTGCCAATCGCCAGATTTGCTTCGGCTCTTGGTTTAGCCTTTTCTTTTTCTGTTTTTACTCAATCATTGAATTTGTTGCATTGGAATATTCTGTGTTCTCCCTCATAGACATAACATTTCCGAGGGTGTTTCTGAAAATTCCCGCCTTGATGGGCTCCGTGATCACCACCTCGGTCACCTCTGTCATTATGATAACCTCCTCGATTGTTTCCATTATCGTTGTTATAGCCTCAGCCTCGTCTGGTGCTTCTACCTTAGTTGCTACGACTGCCGCCTTGGTAGCCACCTCAATAGCTGCCTTGGTCTGTCACGTGGGCTTCATCGCGCCTCTGCTTGTTATCCAGGTCGAACCTAATGTATACGAGTTATAAAGCCTCTAGCATTATCAGCATATTCTCCCGCACAAGTATTAATTCCTGGTACCTAGGGCTTAGACTCCGGAGATATTGCGGTATAGCTTCTATGTTGGTCATGTCTTTGATTTGCGCTATAATTCGGTTGAACACATTATTATAATCTTTAATTGATCCCTTTTACTTCATCATTGCAAGCTTATCGCGTATTTATAATAATTGTTCCATTGGTGCGTATTTTTGCATCATAGCCTCTTTAAGCTCATTCTACGAATCAAATTCTCCTGATGTGTTCACATGCCTCCATAGCTACATTCTAGCATTGTCTGTAATTTTACTGATTGCTGCATTGACTTCCTCCTTTTGTACTGATAGATCAGCACTGGTGATAAATTGCTCTATAGCATCAAAGTAATTAAACAATCTAGGTGTGCCTCCTGACCTATCGAATTTGTTGATTGATCTCAGATACTCCTTTGCCAGATCGTTAAGCTTTGTTGATGTTGTTGGTGATGATAATTGTGTTTGTATTTGTAGCGTATTACCTTCTGTAGCTACATTCTAATTGGTTAACGCACTGGGTGATGCATTTGTTTTGTCGATTTTTACTATCAATTCGCCCAATAGGGTTGCCAGTGTGTCTAATTTATCTTCCTGATTTCTGATCATTATAGCCATCTGTTTCTGTCGATCAAGGCTAAAACCTATATTACTCTGATAGTTGCCATCCAATCCTTCATCGTCGTCGTCAGGAGGTTGATATCTGTTGTCTGTTTTTGATTTAGATCATAATCTTGTCGATCTTGTTGCTGATGATAATGTATATAGATTGTCTATTTCATTGTGTCACATCGTTGAATGCTATGTCATTATATGTTGTTTATCACATTGCTTTATCGCAGTGTCATTTGTCGCATTGTTTATCACATTGTTTGACATGTTGTTTACAATGTTAAATAAATGCTTACTATAATCGCAGTTGTAATTGCTATGATTGCATAGATCTCAGGTTATCAAGCTGCAATTCGAGCAGCTCGAGGCTTATAACCTGTTGAAATTTGATCTTCGAATGTGTGTTTGAAGTAAAGAGTGCACTGGCTCATGAAGCCAAATATGCATGTATTTATTAATACTAATATATGATTGGTCAATATAGACAATGATCGTCTAAGCCACAATTGAGTGACATAACATCGATCGTCGATGAGAGAGAGAGAGATATAATAAGCTAATAATTTCAATACATTGCAAAGTCCAAAGGATATCCTTGTGAATTTATACTATCCAAATAGTATAATAAATGCTAATCTCTCCTGTGCTTTGGGCATTATTCTAATCTGGTTATATCCTGCCCATAGGTCAAGAGTTAAGTACATTTGTACCTTCTTCAACATGTTCTATAAGTCTTCTGAGTATGAAATCAGGTATGCATACTTCTTAGTGACTGTGTTCAGCTTGAATTAGAAGACTTTTTGGAGTTTAGAGTTGCAAGACAGAGACATCGACCCATTCTTATACCTACTGAAATCATACGTGAACGACTACCCAAGCATGACCACCCAGACTCGAATCTTGGCATAACCCCAAGGACTTACTTAGAAAGAGATATCTTATTGCTGACCCAAGCAAGCAGACAACCTTGGTCGAAGAGAACAGATGAATTCAGACAACAAAAGCAAGACATATGACAAGATCCAGCCAAGAAATAAATCACCAAAAGCAAGTCACCAAGCTCAGAAATAGAATCACGCACAAATCCCACACCCCCTAGAAGCTAGACCTCATAACCAACGATACCTCATGGCGAGATTCAGACCAACATGCAGCATTCAGATAGCCCAACACGCAAATACACACACATACGCACACACACATATATAAATCACTCACCTCGTTCCACCAATAACCTTACTGAATCACCCAGCTCGATGAATTAGTTCAGATTGTTAGCATCGAATAAGCTTACACAGAAAGCCAGGACACCCGACCAAGGACCCGATCCGCATCCAATGACTGAATGACCTGAGAGTTAGAATGGAGAAAAATAGACTTGATGAATCAGCTCATGCCCGAATGTTAGAATCACCCGACCTACCAACCCTGGTGTAAACAAAACGAATCACGTACCTGAATCACGCAAAGAATAAAGGAATGCACTGCGACCACCGCTTATGGTAAGATCTTGAGTTTACTTACTGAAATCAGCAGCATGACTCACATGCGCACCATGTGGAGAGATTCTTGAGAATTCTAGCAAGATCTTTGTGAAAAAAAGGAGAAAAGCGAGAATAAAAGAAAGTCAGAACGACCAAACGAATCCAGAATGACTATGTACCCAAACATATGTACCCAGATGAATCAGCATAGAAGGCAAGATCAACAACAACATGTGAAAGATTCAGGAGATTTTGAAAAAGGAAGAGCAAGCACAGTCTTTAGTTATATATTTTTCTAATATTTCGATGTACCAAAGTCTATTTTATTTAGTCATCACAGTTACATCAGTTATTTTATTTATTGAACAATTATTATTTATTTCGATCGATCCCTATTCTATTATTATTGCATTGAACAATGATGCTCCTGATCGATTTTATCCCCTTTTATTATTATTGCAATGATGCACTCGATCAATTTCCATTTTCCCTAATGTACTTATTTCCATTTTCCTTCAGATTGGACATTATTATATCATTTATTACCTAGCGATCTTTGATGGACACTTATTTCATTTAAATTGCATATTTGATCTATTACATTACTATCTCTTTATTATTTTATCCTTTGAAATATTCAGAAGTCATTTATTTATGGAAAAATGACAAGCCACTTTTTTACTTAGTATTATTCTTATCAAGAGTAGTATTTTCTTATATTCAGATTTTAAGATAACTTCAAGTTCCTTAGAAATAGCGAGAACACTATTTTCTCCTAAGAGGGGAAGAGTTGTAAGAGTACAGTAATTGCACCACAGCAATTGCATCGCAGTATCTGCCCTTTGAGGAATTTCCTCTTGAAGAAATCTGGATTGGACAAGAAATCCATACTGCCAAAATCTACACTGCTGAAATTATCAATACTGTGGATACCATCTACACTGCTGAAATTATCAACACTGTGGATACTATCAACACTATAGACACCATCAACACTGTAGATACCATTAACACTATAGATAGCATAAACACCACTGATATCAAAGATTTAACTTATATTATTAGGCTTATACTATAATAAGCTTTTAGAATTTTTGTATAAATATCTCTCAAATTCTTTATTCAATAAACTTTAGTTCAATAGCAGTGCACACTCAAGACCCCTTTGAGAGCTAAAGATCTCATCTCTTCTACACACATCAAGAGTGCTAAAGACTATAGGTCTGAAATTTACAATTAATAATCTTATAAAGAAACAAAGTACTTTCGATATCTTAGAAACCTTGCGATATACTCAGAGATTCCTAAGTCCAATGCAGATTAATATCAACAGATGCTTCCTCACAGGTGGTTTAGAAGAAACCCCCTTACAATTCAAGGTATATTTCACCTCGTAAATGAGCTACTGTTGTTGAATCAGTGCTTTGTAGCAGTTGCTAATATTGTATCTACTTGAAGGATTCCATAATGTATGTAGCCTCTCTGGCTGATGGAAGTGAGATGTGTGTGATGTTTTTAGTAGTACTCTGAGTATGTCGATCATGTCTAAAAGGAATTGGTAATTCTAGGCCTTTGTAAAAATATTAGTAGTATGTTTCTGATTATTATAACAGTATTTTATTACCGCTGCTACCAAGTTGTAAGGGGGTTTCTCCTAAACTGCCTGTAAGGAAGCATCTGATATACTAATCCACATTGAACTTAGGAATCTCTGAGTATGTCACAAGGTTTCTAAGGTATTGAAAGTACTTTGTTTCTTTATAAAAATATTAATTAGGATTTTCAGACTTATAGTCTCTTTAGTACTCTTGATGTATGTAGAAGGAGGTGAGATCTTTAGCTCTCAAAGGGATCTTGAGTATGTACTGCTATTGAACTGAAGTTTATTAAATAAAGATTTAAGAGATATTTATACAAATTCTCGAGATGCTATATGGGTAGCTGCCCAGGTTACTACTCGAAATATTGGTTACTAATTTAGAAGTCAAATAATGTGTTAATAAAATCTATATTGTAGATGTCGGCAGTGCCTATGATATCGGTAGTACCTACAATGTCGGCAGTGCCTACAATGTCAGCAGTGCCTATGATGTTGGCGGTGCCTACATCTTCTTTTGTATCCAATCCCAATAAGGAAGTGTTGGTTTCTTTTTCCAGATGGTTATTATCTATTAGGTAATTTTCCAAGAGATAGAGTAACAAGGTTTCTTCTTCTTTATTTCATAAGTGTTCCCATTGACATGGGCTTAGGTTACTAAGATGTTTCAATATGGAAGGCCAATATTGGAATACTTTGAAGGTCCTTCTAGCTATGTATCTTTCCCAGCGGTTTAATCTCAGAATTCGGGCAGATTCTTGTTCTGTTGTTTCTTGATGGTTTTCTTATCTTAACTGTAAGGCATATCCCATTTGATAGTAACTTCTGAATTGTCTGGCAGTATTGTGAAATTGGTAGATGTTGATATTTCTTTTTGCAAGTTCTACCATTTCAATAGTGTCCTCTTAGATTACTTTGGCATATAGTAGTACTGGTTCATTATGTTGATCGATGATTACATTCTCTACTATATTCTTAATCTGTTCATAGTTTTGTTAAAGTGGTATTGAACATCTGGCAGTATTTCTTTGCTGTGGTTGAGTTGGATAAGGCTCTTGAGTCCTCTGGTTTTGGCAGCTGATGGCAGGCATGGTTGTTTATTATATTTCTACAAGTGTTTGTTGTTATCTTTTTATATAAATCACTCTTACACTTTTGCTAGATATACTTACTCTGAATCTTGTAATAAGATCTTTTTTCAAGATAAGAAATTCTTCAAACATATACTCCAGTTCATCAGCAAGCTCTTGAAACAATTTATCTTTATTATCATTATCTGAGGCTAGGTCATCATTTTTATGAATCTCTCTATTCATGAGCAATGGGTTGAAGAGGTGAAAGTCTAGTTTCTTTCCATGCCTCACTTTTTTTCCAGAAGTTTGATCTTGATTCCTGTAGTCTCATGAAGAAATTAAAGATACAACATTTCTAAAATGATGTTGGCAAAAAAAAAAAAAAAAAAAAAAAAAAAAAAAAGTTAATTACTCTTGATGCTCTAAGTTTGGTACTCTAAGTCTGTAAATTTACTGCTGCTGGCCATCTATATGTTCCATCTGCATGAGCAATATGAGCAATGATCAATTTTCTATCTACAACCTTTCAGAATCTCATTCAATATCAATAGCAGGACAAAGAAAAGTAGCAAAAAATCTTTATAAAGATATAAAAGAGCTAATGAGTGTATGTATAAATGAATGTAGAAAGGTTAGTTTCATAACTATGCTACATAAAAATGATATATTTGTTTATCATCAACTCTGAAATAGAGGAGATGATAAATGGTTATTTAGTCAATAGCAACCTTAATTAATAAATTGGTTTATCTAAAGTAGCAATTTACAATTGGCTTTTATTATAAAATTTATAATTTTATGAATTTATAAATTTTGGATTTATAAACTTGATACCCTGCAGCCTGCAGCATTGTACACAGGGAGGTTCAAGTAAATAAACTATCACAGCAATTGTAACTATTAATCTTTGATAGTCTATTCCATTTAGCATAATATATAATTATACTACTCTAAAGTTTACTTTTTTTAATTTTTTTTTATTTATAAATAAATAATTTTATATTTTCTAATATATAAATCTACTTTTAGTAAATTTATTCTAAGATAACTGAATTATTAACTTAATATGAGTAGCTTATAATTAGATATATTTTTATAAATATTTTTTTTCAGTTTTTAAAATATTTTATTTTATAGGTAAAAAAATTATTTTATATAGAGAGATGATCACAAAGCTATTTATTTCTCTTTTTTAACTAATTCATAATATATAAAATTTAAAAAAATATTTATAAATAAAAAAAAAAATTAAAAAAATAAACTTTAAAGTAGTATAATTATATAATTATATTATACTAAATAGAATGAACTATACTTAATATTATAATTTATTTATCAGCACTCAATATATAATAATAAGTAAGTATAATAATTACAAGTAAAACAACTGCAAATTTAATAAATGTTAATGATATTTTTATTAGCACAATGATATTTTTATTGAACTACTTATGTTTTTTTAATTTTATATAATACTCTTTCTATTTCTTTTCAAATAAAGTTAGTTCTCTTAGAGTTTTTATAATATCTCAAGTAGAGATAGTATTTTCATTATTCTAAAAGTTCTTAACTTCCAGTTTGTTTAGAGTCTTTGAAATATCTCAACATCAGTTATAGTAAAGCCTAAACAAGTGTAATATATAGCTGCTAGTAAAGATATACAAATGAAGATAGTAGTTTTATTATTCAATCTAGATTAATATATAAGTTTAGTTTTTAATACCCTTGCCACAATATCTTTTATAAGTATCTAAAGCTCTTAATAATTAAAATAGAAGTGGTCACTCGCTGGCTGCATTGACAAAAATGATGTCCTATTGATAGATAATTCAGTAAAACCATTATAAGTGAATTTATATTAACAAAGATGAAATTAGCAACCTGTGACTGTGAATTATTTGGCTGACATGTGAAATACCAAACTTTGACTCCTTTTCCCTTGTTCTTCCGATTTGATGGCGATCAAGGAACACCTACCAAGAACAAACGAGTACCAGCTCGGTCCAGAGGGAAACTTCAACCCCTTTGTTGCGATTCTCCCAACCCCGTCTTCGTGGCTTTATTACCCTACTCGTGCCCTGGTGCTCTTCGTCCTTGGGTTCGTGTTTTCCGTGATCATCGACGTGTTGCAGACGCAGAACAGTGGGAGCGCGCACCACCACCACCATCGCGATTTCGCGCAATCGTCCGCTGCGGCAGAGCTCTCCAGGCTATTTCATACAGCCTCATGGGTTCCGCCTGTATGCGGCCTAGGGGCTGTGATCGTGGGGACCATGTTCCCACTCTCCGATTACCTTTGGGGGAACGCGCCACATACGATTGAGAGAGATTGGACAAGTGTAGTGAGGTAGGCGTGTGGTGTTTTGGCGGAGTATTTTTGGGCCCGGCTTAGGTGGTATAGCCTGGGCTTGCAAAGAATAAAAACACACATACATACACACACAAGGGAAAGAATTGTTGCCTTAATTTAATACTCACAACTCAACGATGAATGATTGAAACTATATCTGTACATGTTTTAAGATCCGTTGGTGGTTTTAGCGGTGTGGCATACGCGGCCACGGTACGCATTGTTTCGTTTGCTTTCAATTTGAATAAACATCGTGCCGCGAGTAAAGACATGTATTGATAATCCTCTCCGCTCTCACAGAAACTGCCTTGGTCAAGTAATGTGCAAATATCGTGGACTTTGGCCATCATATCGTTCGCGTTGTGGTTTCTCTTTGATCGGACAATGCACGGGTTCGGGCTTGCGTTATTGATCAGCTTTATAGGGACTATTGCGGTGTACGTGGTGGTTGCGCACGGGCTGTACAGGTATTGTCATACTTTCAATTCTCTCTCCGATTGTGGTCTGTGTCTGGCCTTCGCATCTGCATGTTGATAAAGATTGAAATCTGTGACGATGCAGAGGTGCGCAGGAGGTTGTTTTTATCAGAATACTTTGGCCTACCATCGAAGTTCGAATAATACAAAATTAATGTAACCTGCTTCTTTGATCTCTCTCACTAATCCTAGCTTTGGTCACGGTGATATTTATGGTGTCAGGACATGGGTTCCGGTAAAACCTGTTGTCATTATCTCCAATATTCGTCTGCTGAATCCCGCAATCAACCGCGATCTCTTATCGACGTTCCTGCCAATTTTTCTCCCCAGTGCATACTGTATTCATCGTGTATATGCTTTGGTACTATCGGACGACAGTTGGAGGTAATACCTGGAAATTGGTATCGATATCGACGGTCGACGAGCGTTCTGTAGTAAAGACGTAATACACCAGACATTTTTTAGCTTTGGTTTTTTTATTTTTCCTTTTCTAAACAGTTTTATAAATTACCAATGTTGTGACTGTGAATAAAATGGGTGGGGCGTGTGCTACGATGAGGTTTACTATGTGGGTAAATGCATGTGACCAGACAATGTTTCTTTAATACCAATCTTTTGACCCACCCATAGTAGACAGAACTTGCCCATTCGTCCATTCATTCATTAGTTTGCATTTCACTCTTGAGAAACAAAAACATAATGCTTCGTCTATTCTCTTGTAAAACCCCTATTGCCACGGTATTTGTTTTTAATCTCGGTCAATAATGTAACCTTACGCCCCCGTTGGATTCTGGATTCTGATCAAAAACTAATGGCTTGACACTCTGGCTTACTCTTTATACCGGAGTGTAGATTGCAGCCCGCAACCCTACCGTTAAGCTAGTCGGCGCTCCACTTTCGAATAGATTGTACCGCCTCTATAGCACCTCTGCCGGCATGTCTCTGGTTACTTTCCTTTAGCAGTACTGATCTGCCCTATGAAGATCCGTAGTCGAAAAGACGACACATGTCTGAACTGACTTGAGAACCTGTCCTCTTCTGTAACCTCACAGACGAATACGACGTCGTCGTTATTGGTGGCGGTCCCGGTGGCTATCCGGCCGCCATCAAAGCGGCTCAACTTGGCTTGAAGGTTGAAACTTTGTGTGCTATATGTCAAATTGTAACCCTTGGGTCAATCCGTGGCGACCCCCTTGCGCTATGGTTCTTTGCGGAAAGGGAGCATTGATTTCTTATCGTCTATTACTTTGTTATATCCCGCTTTCCTGATAGGTGGCTTGCGTTGAGAAGCGCGGCAGTTTGGGTGGTACCTGCCTGAATGTCGGGTGTATTCCGTCCAAAGCAATGCTGAACAACTCGCACATCTATCACCAGACAAAGCATGATCTCGGATCGCGTGGTATTGATGGTATGGAAATCGTTATATTTATACCGTCTTGTGAGCAATTAGTCGGCAAAAAGCGTTTGATATGCATCCGCACGTTCACGTCTATTCACTACCAAAAATCTGGGCAACACAGTCGGTGATGTGAATCTGAACCTCGGCAACATGCTCAAGGCCAAGGATAAGGCCGTGACTGGTCTCACGAAGGGTGTGGAGTTCTTGTTCAAGAAGTACAAGGTATGGTTGGTTTGACTTCACCGGATTTCTCGATTTGTTGGAGTGGCTCTCACATGGTATAACTGCAGGTTGAATACATTAAAGGCTGGGGCCGCTTCGCCTCCGCCAACGGTATCGAGGTCGATGGCTTGGATGGTAGCAAGACCACGCTGAAGGCTAAGAACGTAGTGATTGCAACCGGATCTGAGCCCACTCATATCCCTGGCATTGAAGTGAGATTTTCCTTCAATTCCTCGAAAATAATTTTGCTGTTTCAATTGCATATGTGACAAAGAATTCAATCTGAACTTCCCTCATACTATATAAGATTGACGAGAAAAAGATAGTAACGTCAACCGGCGCGCTCTCGCTCGAGAAGGTTCCCGAGAAATTTATTGTCATTGGCGGTGGAGTTATTGGCCTGGAGCTCGGCTCTGTTTGGTCCCGTCTTGGTTCAGAAGTGACGGTCGTTGAGTATCTTGGTGCGATCGGCGGTGGACTTGACTCTGAACTGGCGTGTGTATTAAATTTGGAGATTTCGGTTACTTTTGTATGTGTTGGTTTTTGAAATCCGTGGTCGCAGACATCGACCGCTCACTCTCGTTTCATTGCTTTCTATTCAACAGCAAATCCTTCACCAAGACGCTCACCAAGCAGGGTTTCAAGTTCAAGCTGAACACCAAGGTGAACGGTGCCAAAGTTGTCGACGGCAAGGTCAAAGTTGACGTGGAAGCTGCGAAGGGCGGCAATTCTGAGACAGTATGTGCCGTTATTTACCATATAGCTATGATTGGTGGCTGACGGTACTTGCTATCCCCTTAAATCGTGTTTTGATCCATTTATGCTGATGATCTATTCGACTTTATTTGAACCAGTTGGATGCCGATGTGGTCCTCGTCTCTGTCGGACGCCGACCGTTCACTGATGGCCTTGGCCTCGACAACGTTGGCATTGAGGTCGATAACCGTGGGCGTGTCGTGATTGATTCAGAGTTTAAGACCAACGTACCCAACATTCGCTGTATTGGAGATGTAACGTTTGGTCCCATGTTGGCCCACAAAGCTGAGGATGAGGGTTTTGCTGTTGCCGAGATCATTGCGAGTGGTCATGGCCACGTCAACTATGACGTGATCCCAAGTGTCATCTACACACATCCTGAGGTAGCGTGGGTTGGCAAGTCAGAAGACGAGATCAAGAAGGCTGGGGTGTCGTACAAGGTGGGATCATATCCGTTCGTGGCCAACTCGCGGGCGCGCACCAACGACGACACAGAAGGTCTGGTGAAGGTGATTACGGATTCAGAAACGGACCGTATCCTAGGGGTGCACATTATCGGGCCAAATGCGGGCGAAATGATCGCGGAGGCTGCGTTGGCGATGGAATACGGCGCGTCGGCCGAGGACGTTGGCAGGACGTGCCATGCTCATCCGGTAAGTTATCAATGTCTCTTGTTTGACATATAAATCAAAAAGAAAATACTTTTTGGTTGTGCTAATAATGTATCGATTCCTTTATTTTAGACGCTGGCGGAGGCATTCAAGGAGGCGTGCTTGTTGGCATCGTTTGGCACAGCCATCAATTTCTAAGTTTTAGCGTGTATTCAGGAGATATTGGGAAGTGCCAATAAATAATTGAATAAAAAATAAAAAAAAAAAAAAAAAGCATTGGACATCTGAAGCGATGATGACGTGAACAATGGCGAGCAAATGTGCGACAGTGACATCATGTGTAATATGTACCAGTCCATTGTACAGTCACATCCGTCTTCCCCCCCAACCTCTCTTCTCTCCCGCTCCTCTCGACATGCTTCGTCTCCCAAGGCAAATACGACTTACTTCACACATATACACCAGACCACGGCCCTGGTCATCGTGTCGCGCATCATACATACACTCGCCAGCTGCAGCCCACCAACAGCCTCCACCAGGCCCTGCGGACCCCACCTCCTCCCCCAATCCACACCAACCAAAACCTCAAGCCGAGTACCATACATCCCACGCCTTTGACTTTGGCGGTGCTGGCTACTCTGGCACTGTGGATGCCGGTACAGGCGAGGGAGTGTGGAGCAGTGTGCTCGCAAACCCTAGAATGGTGCGCAATGGGCCTCTCTCCTTCTAAGTCAATTAGGCAACCCCTCACGAAACAAGTGTGTTTGACCACATGTGCATTTCACAATAAAATCACCCTCCTTCACACTACCAGATTAGTAAGCACCTGGATGACTATGTCATAGGCCAAGACCGTGCTAAAAAGATTCTATCCGTTGCCGTGTATAACCATTACAGCCGTGTGCGCGCCAACTTGGCGCAACAGCAGGAGCAGCAAGAGATGCTCCAGGCACAGATGCGATATCACGAGCAATCCGGCGCCGCGTCTGCCGAGACCTTTATCGCGTCCAATCGAGACTTTGGAACGGATGGTGGTGGGCCGGTGGGGATGGCAGCCACCCTCCAGTCCACCCCAGAGACAGGAGCTTTGATTCCTACGCAACGGGGATATTTTGATCCTGCTTGTATGTTGTTCTGTGTGACCTACCATTCCATACGATAGTGCCATCGTATTGTAAATTAATCTCACTATATTACTGACACCCTTTACGCTCGATACCTGGCATTCCAGTGATACCGACGCCAAGACAATTTGTGTCCCAAATCCCCAACATACCAGGACATCCATCGCAGATCCGGACATGGATCAATCAACAGACAGGTGGCGATCCTAGTTCTACCCCGTTTCCTTCTGCTTTTCCCAACCCATATGTCACGTCACGGAATTCTACAGTGTTCGACAAGAGCAACGTCCTTTTGATTGGTCCAACGGGTTCAGGTGAGAAAAAGGGAGAACATATCAATTCAGGTTAGGACAGATAAGAACCAACTCTATTCAATCTGCTCAAATGTTGCTATCATAGGTAAAACTTTACTAGCCCGCACACTTGCCAAGATTTTACAAGTGCCCTTTTCGATGTCGGACGCAACCCCATTCACTCAAGCTGGATATGTCGGTGAAGACGTGGAGCTCGTAATTCAACGGCTATTGCAGGTAAGTTCAATTTGTTGTGACGCTTTTCTAGTAGATCCAGAGAAAAGGGAATACAGTGTTGAAATATAGTTTACTCATTTACTATTTTGGCGAACACAGAGTTGCGATTATAATGTGAAGAAAGCCGAGACTGGTATTGTTTTTATTGACGAAATTGACAAGATTTCCAAGCGCCCTGATTCTTATTCGGTATCCAAAGACGTTTCTGGCGAAGGTGTTCAGCAGGTATTCGTCAATGCCCGCAAGGACGTTATTGGAAGCATGTAAACATGATCCTGCAAAACTAGTCTCAACACTGGTTCCCGAACTACTCCAACTCCTTCAAAGGCCCTATTACACATGCTCGAAGGCACCGTCGTCAATGTGACGGATAAAAGCGGAGCAGGCGCTGGTGCCAACGGCGGGCGTAAGGTTGGCACTGGGCTACCTGGCACGGGGAGTGTAGGCCCTAATGGTAGCAAAGGCGATGTATACGCAGTCGACACAAGTAACATTCTATTCATCTTGAGTGGAGCGTTCATTGGACTCGATAAGGTGGTTATGGATCGGGTCGCTAAAGGGGTTAGTAGTTACGTGATTTTAATGCTATGTGAATGCTAAGCGCAATAAAACCATCTCAATTATTGGATAAAATCGAACCATTAGCTTTCAATTTAACTGATTATTTTTTTCCTTATTGCATATAGTCTATCGGATTTGGAGCGACGTTACGGGACATGAACGGATTTGACCACTCGTCAAATGGAACACCATTTTTTACTCCAAATGATGAAACCATCCAGGCATTGGATTATGTTGAACCCGCCGGTTCGTATTGAACAATGATTGGTTAAGTTTCTTCATTGAATATGTGCGTCTTCCGTTGCGACTGGTACACCGGTGCAAGATGCCGAACTCTTACGCCTTAAGTTTACTCTTTTATTCTCTGTGAATCCTCCTAAACAAGTACTTGGATAATATTGTCTTCGTTTCACTTGACAAAACCTTAAATTTTTTTATTATTATTACTCCAGATCTAATCAAATACGGTTTGATCCCTGAGTTTGTTGGTCGACTACCAGTGCTGGCAAATGTCAGTCATTTAAGTAAGGAGGACCTTGTGCGTATACTGACAGAGCCCCGGAATTCGCTAATGAAACAGTACGCCGGCTTGTTTAAGATGAATCAGGTATCTAGTTTGGCCCAAATATGTGCCAATGGGCTGTTTTTCGAGTTCACAGGTACCGAAAGCTGATATTTGCGAAAATTATAACAATTCAACTCTCGGTTTATCAGGTGGAGATCAAGTTCACTGGAAACGCATTGCGGACAATTGCCGAACAGGCAATTGAAAAGCAAACTGGTGCAAGGGGACTGCGAAGAATAATGGTATGCATATTATTATCTCCTAGGTTGCTGGCACTGAACGCTGACCATCTTTGTAACAACCCGCGACGATTCCTTTCTCGTTTAAGGAATCACTACTCTTAGATCCAATGTACGATTCGCCTGGATCCTCCATACGGTACATTGTAATTGACCGGGAAGTCGTACTAAGAAGAAAACCTCCGATATACTTCGCACGTGGTCAAGACTCACTCATGGAACGGGCGTTAAGAGAAGATGAAGATCCTATTCCAAAATCCATTATTACATTGGGAAGCGGAGGCGGCGTTGATAACTTTACGGTGGACCGAAATGACGACGGGACAGAAAGGCGTCGAGACGACCGTCGGCAGGTTGTAGAGGCTTACTACAATATCAATAAGGTTTTAACGTGAAGCTAGAAACTAGATGGGCCTTTGAGGCTTAAGCTTATGAACACGAACAGTTTTTTGTCGTCTGTTCAGTAACCTCTGTTTTGTTAATAATTCTTTTCGGTGGAGGTTCCCAAAGTAGAAATTCATTTATTAATTTGAAAGGAAACAGTAGTATAAAATGGAATAGAAATCCCTTGACTATTCTGAAAGTCAAATGCCAAAATTTGAGGCTTAGAAAATTCAGACAATCAGAGCAGCAAGAAATAAGTTCTCAATTATTCATCGTCAAGCTTGCCAATTCATTATTGCCCAAAGAAACCTTGCAAATTTGATTAAGTTATAAGCATTACTGTATTCTTCTCACATTAGTACCCGGTGCCTTAATCCATTTCTCTGAGCAGGGTGAACTCGGCAGCTCAGGCGGTTTTACAAAAAATTTATATGCTTACCGACTGACCGATTGACTGACTGATTCAGCGACAAAAAAAAAAAAAAAAAACTTGATGTAATTAATTAATTAATTATAATTATATGGCTGGAATAATTTGGCTTTATGGGCAGCGTGAACTCGACAGCTCAAGCGGTATTAATTACAAAAATTATATGCTTTCCGACTGACTGAAATCGATCAGGTGCGTCATTGTTCGATGCACAGATAAATGAAATAGGGATCGATCGAAAAGAAATAATATAATAAAATAAATTTTCGATGAAATGAAAACTGATGTAATGATGGATGACGGAATAACTGAATAATGCGTTGAAATATTAAAATATATAGAACTGAAGTGAGCTCGCTCTTTTTTCATTCATGTCCACATGTCATTCTCCACGTTGATTCGTCTGTCTGCTTGGGTTCTGGATTCGTGGGGCTCGGGTTGCTTGTCTTGCTCATTTCGGTCATTCTAACTTTCTATCGTTTTCTCTTCTCTTTTTTTTTTTTTTTTGTTGCAAAGATCTTGCTAGAATCTCGGTGGGCCCCATGCTGTTCCGTGCCATTCTCCAGTCCCACCTTTGGACAAATTCTAACCTTTAGAAGACACTGGTTAATCCTCGGCGGGCCTTAGTAAGTGGAAATTGAGTTGTTCGTGAATTGTAAATCCTTTGTTAATACATATTTTGGGAAAAAGTTAATATAGCCCGTCATGAGACGCATCAAAATTTTACAGTTACACCCGTCCCGAAAGGTAAACAACAAAGAGCCTGTGGGCCTGCGAATGCATTACACCCCAATCTGCCAAACAGAAGACAAAAACTTTCCTCTCTTGTACGGAGCACACCCTTTTAGTATGTATCCTGGATCTTAACCGGTATCTTCATTTTGCATTTGTTCTTGCTTTTTTTTTTTTTGCCGAAGGAGACTCTTTCCT
>RBNK01000927.1:0-19078 GCA_003990785.1 Endogone sp. FLAS-F59071
TACAAGTTAGGGAGTTTGTTTTGAAGAGAAAGGATGTTGCAAGTGAAAAAAATAATATAAGTTAATTTTAGAAATATATTTGTCTAAATAGTATAAGTTGATTTTAGAATATATTTTTCTAAATAGTATCTAATAACTGTTTTTAAATAGTGCTCTTAGATTATATCCAAATAAGATCTTAAATGGTAAGACCTTAAATTATATCCAAGTAAGACCTTAGGTAATATCAGAAAAATGGTTAATTAATCTATAAACTATTTTACTAAAAGCTGCAAACTATTTTACTAAGAGCTATAAACAAAATAGCTATAAATATAGATGCTAGTTATAGACTATGAACTATTATTGGTGAACAGCTGCAAACTACTCTAGAACTCTGCTAGAACAATATTGCAAACCTCAAATATCTCTAGAACAATATTGCGAACTATGAACTAGCTAGAACAGCCTGCAAACAGCCTACAAGTATAGATACTAGTTATAGACTATAAACTGAAAATAGTTTCTTGATAAATAAGATCTTGAATCATATCTAAATAAAGCCTTAGATAATAAGACCTTGAATTATATCTATATAGAACTTCAATAGTAAGCTTTTAGATTGCATTCTTGTTTAAGTAAGGTCTTAGATAGTAAGCCTTTGAATTATATCTAAGACTTTAAGTATCTAAATAAACTTTAGATGAGTCTAAGAGCTATATATTAATATTTAAAAGAAGTAAATCTTATATAGAAGAAAATAGTTAATCTCAAGGTCTTTTATAACTATTTTCTATACTTTGAGCTTTACTTCTATATATTATATAATTATACTTTTAGATAACTCAAATATTTTTTTATACTTAAATAGTCTTCTTATACTTAGATAATTCTCTATTACTCTGAATTCTATTCAAAGTATTAGATTTAATGGTAATACTCAGATAATCTCTTAATAACCTAATAGTAATCTTATACTTAAGTCCTTTTTTAATAATAAGCTATTTAAGTAGATAATACTTAGATGATACTCTGATGATATACTTATACTTTGTTGTACTTATAGTAAATTATTATTCTGATGAGATACTCCTATAGTAGTTGTTAGCTTAACTTTTGAATATAAAGTTTTTTACTTTAAGAATCTATAGTAAAGGAAATATTATCATTTTACTACACTAATGCAAGTGTATATTTAGTTATTCTTTTATCTTTAATTTTAATTATTTTAAAAGAAACTTTAGTAAACTTATAAATACTATAAAAAATACTTAAAGTTAAGTATATAAAATATTGTTATTTATTATAAAAGCTATATATAATTAAAAATTCTTAATTACTAAACAAGATATTATAACAAATGTACTAATAATCAGTCATTTGTACATGTATACCAAGTGAGAATACTTAGAGTGTCAGATATGATATCTCCCTTTAAATATCCTTACTACAGCTATGTGCTATACTCTTCAGGCTTTACTATGACTAATATTGAGATATTCTAAGACTCTATGTAAACTGATTTATTTAGATAGAAAATAGAGGGGTATTTATACAAAATTAAAGGACTAAGAACAACTAATAAAGACTTCACTATAAAAATACAATCTAATCATTGTGAAGAATACATAATGACTCTGGTAGTGGTATTTTACAAAAATAAAAGGTATCATGTCGAAATAAAAGGCATTATGCCGAAATAAAAGGAAGGGGACAAAATGCTATAGTAACTTCTAAATCAAGTATAGTACAAATTCATGAAAATCAGGCAATTTAGAGGTTAGCTATCATATCTGGGGGCTCAACTGGGAATATCTTGTCCTTGAGACTCTCTAAGTCAGTGGCAATGTGAATTAGTAATATATGAGAGAAGCTAATAAAATAAGCTCCTCTGAATATGAGTCTCTGAAATTGTATGTGTGATCTATGCGGTGGTGAGTATAATGTTGTCACCGAGTCTTCAAGTGAATCTGTTTAAGTTATTCGAAAATATAAAAATAAGAAAATACTATTCTTGATAAGGATATTACTAAATAAAGAAGTGGCTTGTCATGTTTCTATAAACAAATGACTCTTGGATATAAAATAAAATAAAAAGGATAATAAAATAATAATATATCAAATAATGTCCAAATATAAATAAATGAAATAAGTATTCATCGAAGATTGCCAAAAAGATAATAAAAATATAATAATATACAATCTGAATAAGGGGAAAAGTTACTGAGGTAATAAATAAAATGTATGATAAATAAAATATATATCAAATAGAAATACATTATTGTTTAATGCAAAAAAAAGGGTAAAATTGATCAAAAATAGATAAATTAATTCTTTGATGAATAAATAACTAAATAAAATAGACTCTGAGGGTATCAAAATATTAAAAAATATATAACTGAAGACCTGGACTTACTTTTTCTTTCTCTTTTTTTTTATATATCATTGTCCTCTATGCTAATTCATCCAGATATGTCTGTTCAGGTATGCAGGTATATGGTCATTCTGAATTTGTAATACTTGACTTTTGGTTGTTCTAACTTTTGTTTTTTATATTTCATTACAGATTTTGCTAGAATCCTCAAGAATCTCTCCACATAGTGTGCATGTGAGTCATTCTGCTGATTTTGGTAAGTAAACTCAAGATCTTATCATAAGCAATGGTTGTGGTATATTCCTTCATTCCTTGCATGATTCGGGCATGTGTATATATATGTGCATGCATGTTAGGCTGTCTAAATGTTGCATGTCAGTCTCGCAGAATCTTACCATAAGGTGTTGACAGTCATAAGGTCTAGCTTCTAGGGGTATAAGATTTATACATAATTTTGTTTCTGAGCTTGGTGACTCGTTCTAGCTGGGGGGTCTCATTTTGTGTATAAGCTTTGTAGCTAAATTTTATCATTTCAGGCATCTTATTATGTGTGTCTTGCTCTCTTGTTATTTGGATTTGTCTGTTCTCTTCAACAAGAGTTGTCTACTTGCTTGGATCAGCAATGAAGTGTTCATGCTGTTGTAATTATTAGCTTATTATATCTCTCTCTCCCATCAATGATTGATGTATCAACGATTGATGCTACGTCACTCAATTGTAGCTTAGACAATCTTTGTTTGTATCAACCAATCATAAATTAGCATTAATAAATACACGCATATTGGCTTCATGAGCCAATTGCACTCTTTACTCCAAACACACATATTCGAAGATCAAATTTCAACAGGTTATGAGCCCCGAGCTGCTCGAATTGCAGCTCGACAACCTGAGATCTACACAATCATAGCATCTACGCAATTACAACTACGATTACAGTAAGCATTTATTTAACATTGTAAACAATGCATCAAACAAAGTGATAAACAACGCGACAAATAACACCGCGATAAAGTAACACGATAAACAATACATAACAATATAGCATTTTCAATGACGTGACACAACGAAATGGACAATCTATACACATCATCGTCATCAGCAACAAGATTGACAAGATTGCAATCTAAATCAAAAACAGATAACAGATATCAACCTCCTGATGACAACGACGAAGGATTGGATAGCAACCATCAGAGCAATATTGCATTTAGCCTTGATCGACAGGAACAGATGGCTACAATGATCAGAAATCAAGAAGATAAATTAGACATGCTGGTAACTCTAATGGGTGAATTGATGGCAAAAATCGACAAAACAAATGCATCACCTAGTGCGCCAACTAATCAGAATGCAGCTACAGAAGGCAACATGCCACGACCATCACCATTACCAACAACATCAACAAAACTTAACAATCTAGTGAAGGAGTACCTGAGATCGATCAACAAATTCGATGGGTCAGGAGGCGCACCCAGATTGTTTGATTACTTTGATGCTGTAGAGCAATTTATCACCAGCACCAATCTATCAGTACAAAAGGAGGAAGTCAATGTAGTGATCAGTAAGATTACAGGCAACACTAGAATGTGGCTATGGAGGCATGTGAACATATCGGGAGAATTTGATTTATGGAATGAGCTTAAAGAGGCTATGATGCAAAAATACACACCAATGGAACAATTGTTACGAATGCGCGATAAGCTTGCGATGATGAAGCAAAAAGGATCGATCAAAGATTATAATGACGCGTTCAACCGAATTATGGTGCAAATCGAAGATATGACTGACACAGAAGCTATACCACAATATCTCTGAGG
The DNA here is from genome assembly GCA_003990785.1 of Endogone sp. FLAS-F59071. Classification (NCBI taxonomy): domain Eukaryota; kingdom Fungi; phylum Mucoromycota; class Endogonomycetes; order Endogonales; family Endogonaceae; genus Endogone; species Endogone sp. FLAS-F59071. Next base: position 4,171 of record RBNK01000927.1, read on the forward strand.
TCTAAGCCCCAGGTACCGGGAATTAATACTTGCATAGGAAAATATACCGACAACGCTGGAGGCTTTATAACTTGCATGCATCAGGTTCAACCCAGATAACAAGCAGAGGCGCAACGAAGCCTACACGACAGACCGAGGCGGCTACCAAGGTAGCTACTGAGGCGGTGACCAAGGCGGCAACCGAGGTGGCTACCAAGGCAGTTACCGAGGCGACAGTCGCGACAACCAAGGCGGCAGTCGCGACAACTGAGGCGGAAGCGCTAGATGAAGCTGAGGCTATAACAATGATAATGGAAACAATCAAGAAGGTCATCATAATGACTGAGGCGGCGATTGCGGAGCCTATTGAGGCAGGAATTTTCGGGGACACCTTTGGAAATGTTACGTCTGTGAGGGAGAACACAGAATATTTCAATGTAACAAATTCAACGATTGGGTAAAAATAGAAAAAGAAAAAGAAAAGACTAAACCAAGAGCCGAAGCAAATCTGGCGATTGGCACTATCATCGATTTGGGCACTATGCAACATATGTTCAACCAATTGGAGATTTTCAAGATGGTGGCTGAGCACAATGGCTTGGTTATATATGCAGGGAACAAGAAATTACATGTGACACATGTTGGGACAATTGAGCTCAATGATAAACTAAAATTACGGGATGTCTTATATGTACTGGAGATCACCAGAAATTTAATATCTATGTGGGCATTGACACGTGATGGAAATGACATAACCTTCAAGAGTGATGGATCAGTAATTAAAATCGGCGTGGATCACGAAGAGGTCAAAATTGGATAAGCCAATGGTGACCTATTTCATTTATCAACATCACCAGAGCTAGAAGCAAACATCACCGATTCCAAGATTGCAAACATCACCGATTCCAAGATTGATGACTATATATTATGGCATCACCAATTAGGTCATCCGGGCCGAAATACTCTGCAATCAATCAACAAATTTATCACAGAGCTCGGAGATATGTAGCTGTCAACCAGACAAATCGAAATATGCGCTGGGTGTGAACATGCGAAGTCACACCGCAAGCCGTTCAGATACATGAAAAATCGATTGATAGAGCCTATCGGAAGGGTGCACTCAGATCTGTGCGGGCTGATGCCCATGCCATCAGTCAATGGAGTGAAATATATATTAACATTCATCGATGATGCCACTCACTACATCACAACATATTTTATTAACAACAAAAGTGATACATTTGATTGATTCCGGACATTCAAGGTGTTCGCCGAAACACAATCAGGCCAAAAACTGAAGATTCTCCGGTCAGATGGAGGAGGAGAGTATGTAAACACTGAGATGCGCGAATTTTTAATCAAAAATGGAATTCATCATGAAATGACGACGCCAGACACACTGCAACAAAACGGTGTTGCCGAACAATATAACTGGACATTGATGGAGTCGATCCGGGCCGTTAAAATCACTACTGGTATACCTGACGAACTTTGGGCTGAACTTGCTACAAGTGCTACATATTTACACAACCGATTGCTAACGCGAGCCAATAAGGAGAGTACTTCACCATTTAAATTATAGCACAGTTACAAGCCTGATATCAGTAACTTACGCGTCATATGGGCTGACGCATATATGCATATTCACAAGGGAAAAAGGTTGAAACTGGCGCTCCAATCCAAAAAGCTTAAAATGATTGGCTATCATGATGAAAAGAAGGTATACAGGCTCTGGGATCCAACCAATAGGAAGATAGAGATCAGCCGTGATGTCACATTTGATGAATCTATTATATTAAAATCCCCAACAATCGTCAACCCAGAAGATCAAGAATATGTCATTGAAGCGATCATCAGAGAATACAAGATTGATGAAAAAAGGCAATATCTGGTTAAATGGCTAGGCTATGACGATGATGACAACACCTGGGAGCCAATCGAACAATTGATCGACACAGAAGCTCTACAAATTTGGTAAGATCGCATGCCAGAAGCCAATTTAATTGAATCGACCGATGACCTAATGACCTACAAGAAAGCAATTTCTCTGCCTGATGCAAAGCTTTGGGAGGAAGCGATTAATCAAGAGCTTAAATCACTTAAGAATAATGATACGTGAACGATTATACCTAAGGTGCCTGTGGGACGCAAACCGATTGGATGCAGATGGGCATTTAAAAAGAAACTCAACACTGATGGATCGGTTGCCAGGTACAAAGTGAGATTAGTTGTCAAGGGATATTCATAATAGCAAGGAATTGATTATGATGAAACATTTGCTCCTGTGGCAAAATTTATGTCGATTAGAGCACTTTTATCAATCGGAGCAGTCCTAAACTTAGAAATTCACCAAATAGATGTAAAAACTGCGTTCCTAAATGGCGATCTTGATGAAGAGATCTACATGATGGTATCTGAAGGAATCGACCAATCGAAGCTGTCACCGAGAGCTGTGTGTAAACTCAATCGATCATTGTATGGACTAAAGCAATCACCTCGTATGTGGAATCAGAAGATCGACAACTACCTCAGCCAATCAAATTTTACAAGACTACAATCAGATCATAGCATTTATCTAAGAAGACAAGACAATCAATCGCTGATAATTATTGCCATATATATTGACAATCTACTAATTCTGGCTGATTTAATGGAAACGATGAACAAATTCAAGGCGGAACTTAGCAACGCATTTGATATGATGAACTGTGGTGAAATTAAACATTTTCTGGGTATTTGAGTTATGTGCGATTGAAAAACACACACGATCACAATTGATCAAAGCCACTTCGCCAATCAAATCATTACAAGGTTTAACATGACAGATGCCAAGCCAATCAGCACACCCCTTGATCCATCCATTCAACTCAAAGCTGAAGGGGGAAAATCCGCAGACCAAAGTCTATTCAGACAAATGATCGGTAGCATAATATATTTGATGATCAGGACAAGACCTGATCTAGCTGCTGCTGTCAGCATCATCAGTCAATTTTCGGCCAATCCAATGCAAGAACATCACCATGCCCTCAAACGATTATTAAGATATATTAAAGGAACAGCCAATTATAAGCTATGCCTTGGATGTGATCAGGATCTAAGACTAATCGGTTTCAGTGATGTCAACTGGGGAGGAGACATTAATACATGACGATCAACCACGGGCTATATTTTCAACCTATCAGGAGGAGCCATCAGCTGGTCAAGCAAATGCCAACCAACTGTTGCTCTATCAACAACTGAGGCAGAATATATGGCATTAGCACATGTGACGAAAGAAGCCATTTGGCTATACACCCTATTGGATGAGCTAGGATATTTACCTAATTGTATAACAACCTTATTTGAAGACAACCAATCAGCAATCGCCCTCACCAAAAACCCAATTAATCATGCTCAATCAAAGCATATCGACATTCAGCATCACTTTATTCGAGAGAAAGTTGAATCAAAGGTGATAGATATCGTTTATATGGCAACAGATGAAATGATTGCTGATGCATTAACCAAGCTACTTGTGCGACCCAGACTTGAAATGTTGATCACAAAAATGGGCTTACGTAACTAACTTTTAAAAATTTTTTGTTCTTTATCACGTCTGTCTTATCACTCAAGTAGTATTTTACATATAGTTATTTGCAGTAAATATACTTTATAGATGCCATTCATGATGTACAGTTGAATATTTTATTTCTATTTTTTTATTTTTTTTATTTTTATTTTTATTCTTTTATTTTTATTTATTTTATTTATTTTTTTATCAAGATATGTTAAGCAGGGGGAGTGTTGTAATTATTAGCTTATTATATCTCTCTCTCCCATCAATGATCGATGCATCAACGATTGATGCTACGTCACTCAATTGTGGCTTAGATGATCTTTGTTTATATCAACCAATCATAAATTAGCATTAATAAGTACACGCATATTGGCTTCATAAGCTAATTGCGCTCTTTACTCCAAACATACACATTCGAAGATCAAATTTCAACATGTACTAGACAGACAGACAGATGGACATACCTCACGGAAACCCTTGGAGGAAGACAAAGCAATGGATGACCATCTACTTAGGTTGACTCCTAGATGAAAGTAAAACAATTTTAAAAATGTTTATTAATTATGAGAAACCTATAGAATTTATTAGGAATTCTCTCTCTGGACAAACTCAGCAAAAATCATATTACTTACTTGGATGAGCGACCAACTTGATCAACCTCTGAGAACTTGTCGCTCTCATCTAAATCAAATAGAACAACAGCAGAATCAAACAGAACAGCACGAACAAGAGAAGGACTCCCTAGAGCGTGTCAGCTTTGGATAGCCCTTACTGGAGTCCGAAATCTGTCCAAATCAGAAGAACCTGCTGGTGAATCAGGAACTTTTCTCTTGTCCCTGTTGAAAAGAATTATATAGAAATTAATAGGAATTCTCACTCCTGACGAAATCAGTGAAGTAGATATTTACCCATCAACAACTTCAGAAAGCTCATTCTCCTTATCTGATGACCCCAAAGGTATAGAACTTGAGACCAGGATACTCGAATTCAAAACTTCAACCCCAAAAGAATCCGAATATCCTTCAGAAGTCACTAGATTCTGAGACAGTTCTAATTACATAAGAAAAAAATAGCAGAAGAAAACTGTTAGTAAATGAAAATACTTCAGGAAGATTCCCACCTACTGCCAACTACCTACCAGAATATAGCATTGCATCCGCATCAAAGCCTTTGTCAACTGGGAGCATGCCATTATCATCATCATCGAAATCAAGACTTGCCACAATAGCTGCTTCGACCTCTTCTTCCTCCTCTTCTTCACGTTCAAAATCTGGACTCACTACAGGACTGGGAGTCAAGTCTGGTTCATAATACCAGGCTGCTTCATCCTAAAACCCCAGAGGAGTTTCGCAGATGACCTCACCATCCTCAGAAGGAGCCAGAGATGCTAGAAGATTATAATACATAGCAAAATCATAGGAAAAATATCAGACACTTCCAGTTGATCGGACAGATATCTTGCACCTTGAATCATTTACTCACCAACCCATTGATGCTTAGGAGGATGGTCAACGTCCTCAGAATCTGCTGTATCTAAAAACCATTGACTGGGAGGAGTTTCGCAGACAACCTCATCATTATCCCAGCAATGCTTGCCAAGGATAGAAGTAACTGGATATTGTTGGTACTGCGAAGTCATAATGGAAGTATAGGAGAAAGGAGTAGTGTGTGAATTAGAAGACTTTTGGAGTTGCAAGACAGAGACATTGGACAACCTCATTCTTATATCTGCTGGAATCATATGTGAACGACCACCCATACCTGAATTCCAAGGACTTACCCAGGCAAGACACCTCATTGCTGACCCAAGCAGACAACCCTGGTTAGAGAGAAAGAATAGACAAATTCGGACAATAAAAGAGCTAGACACATGATGAGATTCAGCCACGAAGCTTATGCTCCTAGCCAAGAAACGAATCGCCAAAAGAAAGCAAGTCACCAAGCTCAGAAACGGAATCATATGCAAATCCCATACCCCCAGAAGCCAGGACACTTCATAGCGAGATTCAGTCTGACCGACACACAGCATTCAGACACATACACACACATCCATCCGAATAACTCACCTTGTCAACAGCCTAGTACACACTCACACCCAGCTGAATCACTCACCTCGTTCCACCAATAACCCTAGCGAATGACCAATGAATCAGTTCAGATTGTCAGCATCGAATGAGCTCACACAGAAAGCTAGGACACCCGACCGAGGACCCGATCTGTACCCGAATGACCTGAGAGTTAGAACGGAGAAAAATAGACTCAACGAATCAGCTTGTGCCCAAATGTTAGAATCACCCAATCCACCGACCCCGGTGTAAACAAAACAAATCATGTACCTGAATCACGCAAGAAATGAAGGAATGCACCGTGATCACCGCTTATAGTAAGATCTTGAGTTTACTTACTGAAATCAGCAACATGACTCACATGTGCACCATATGAAGAGATCCTTGAAGATTCTAGCAAGATCGTTGCAACAAAAGGGAAGAAAACGAAAGAAAAGTCAGAATGACTGAAACAAGAAAGACAGGCGAGCATTACGAATCCAGAACAGACATACCCATGTACCACAGACACATGTACCCGGACAAATTGGCATAGAGGACAATGATAACATGTGGAAGATTTAGATTTTGAAAAAGGAAGAGCGAGCACAGTTTTCAGTTATATATTCCTTTTTTTTTTATTTCGACCTAGAGTCTATTTTATTCAGTCATCACAGTTATATCAGTTATTTTATTCATCGAACAATTATTATTATTTTCATTTATTTTATTTTCGATCAACCCCTATTCTATTGTTATTGCATCGAACAATAACGCACCTGATCGATTTCATCCCCTTTTTATTATTATTGCATTGAACAATAATGTATTCGATCGATTTCCATTTTCCCTGACGTATTTCATTTATCAGTTCAGTTCAGTATTTTATTCAGATCGGACATTATTACCTCATTATTATTTTATTACCTGGCGATCTTTGATGGACACTTATTTCATTTATTTGCATCATATTTTATTATTATCCCCTTTATTATTTTATCCTTTTGAAATATTCCTAGAAGTCGTTTGCTTATGGAAACATGATGAGCTACTTCTTTATTTAGTATTATTCTTATCAAGAGTAGTATTTTCTTATATTTATATTTCGGATGACTGACAGATTTAACTGAAGACCCGGTGACTATGCTACGCTTGTCACGACCAATTTCAGAGACTTGTCCCAAACTCGAATGATCAAAGGAGCTTATTTTATTAGCTTCTCTCGTATAAATAGCCGATGCCCTAGAGACAATATCCCCCCGCCACTGCTGAAGATGCTGAACAATGACAACATGGATTTAGTTATGTGTAAAAAAATATGCGCAGATACAATTTCTCAAATAGGGAGGAGATGTGACAGAACATTTTGTGACGACATATAATTTGATCATGTGAGATCACAAGTCATGTGACTCACAATAACACTGAGACTTGAAGTGTTATTGAGACTTGAAGTGTTACTGAGATCCATAATCATATTATAACCTAAAATAGTATTTCGATCTGATATATTATTTTACTGCCCAATTACATTATAACCTGATATATCATTTTATTATATTCTAGCCAATCAATTTGTACCTTATATTTAGCCAAGCCAATCAGAAATTCAAGTAGTAACCTGGGTAGCTACCCATATAGCACCTTGTAATTTCTTATAAATACCTGCTTACAATTATCAATAAAATTCAGACTGCAACAAGCTAAGAAAGCTTTTTACAGACAACCCGAGGGATAATCCTGCAAAGTCTAAATAGACTTTACAGAAGAAGCCTTAGTCTGAGACTAAGCAATAGTTAGAGAGAGTCAAGGGACTCAAAACAAGAGAAGTTTATTTGTAACAAAGCTTATTACATTACATTCACTATATAATACCCTTTCCTACCAGTCCACCACCCTTCAAAGCCGCTACTACATAACTCACTAAGACCCCTAAAAACTGTTGAAATTAGTAGCTTATTATATCTCTCCCATCAATGATCGATTGTTATGTTACTCGATCGTGGCTTAGACAATCTTTGTTTTGTATCGACCAATCATAAATTAGCATTAATAAATACATGCATATTGGCTTCATTAGCCAGTGTACTCTTTTACTCCAAAACACATACATTCGAAGATCAAATTTCAACAGGTTATGAGCCCCGAGCCACTCAAATTGCAGCTCGACAACCTGAGATCTATGCAATCATAGCATCTACGCAATTATAACTGCGATTACTATAAGTGTTTATTTAAAATTGTAAACAACGCATCAAACAAAGCGATAAACAATGCGACAAACGACACCACGATAAAGCAACGCGATAAACATGTAACGACGCCACACAACGAAATGGACAACCTATATGCATCATCGTTATCAGCAACAAGATCAATAAGATTGCAGTCTAAATCAAAAACAGACAACAGATATCAACCCTCTAACGATGATGACAAAGGATTGGATAGAAACTATCAGAGCAATATTGTATTTAGCCTCGATCGACAGGAATAGATGGCTACAATGATCAGAAATCAGGAAGATAAATTAGACATGCTTGCAACCCTAATGAGCGAATTGATGGCAAAAATCGACAAAACAATCACATCACCTAGCACGCCAACCAATCAGAATGCAGCTACAGAAGGCAACATGCCACAACTATCACCATCACTAACAACATCAACAAAGCTTAATGATCTGGTGAAGGAGTACCTGAGATCGATCAACAAATTCGATGGATCGGGTGGCGCACCCAGATTGTTTGATTACTTTGATGCCATAGAGCAATTTATCACCAGCACCAATTTATCAGTACAAAAGGAGGAAGTCAACACAGCGATCAGTAAAATTACAGGCAACGCTAGAATGTAGTTATGGAGGTACATGAACACATCGGGAGAATTTGATTCGTGGGATGAGCTTAAAGAGGCTATGATGCAAAAATATGCACCAATGGAACAATTGTTACGAATGCGCGATAAGCTTGCGATAATGAAGCAAAAAGGATTGATCGAAGATTATAATGATGCATTCAACCGGATTATAGCACAAATCGAAGATATGACTGACACAGAAGCTATACCGCAATATCTCCGAGGTCTAAGCCCCAGGTACCGGGAATTAATACTTGTGCGGGAGAATATACCGACAATACTGGAGGCTTTACAACTCGCATACATCAGATTCGACCCGGATAACAAGCAAAGGCGCGACGAAGCCCACGCGACAGACCAAGGCGGCTACTGAGGCGGCGACTGAGGCGGATACCGAGGTGGCGACCGAGGCAGCTACTGAGGCGGCGGTCACGACAATCGAGGCGGAAGCACCGGACAAAGCTGAGGCTACAACAACGAAAACAGAAACAATTGAGAAGATCATAATGACAGAGGCGACCGAGGCAGCGATCGCAGAGCCAATCGAGGCGGGAATTTTTGGGGATACCCTCGGAAATGTTACGTCTGTGAGGGAGAATACAGAATATTTCAATGCAACAAATTCAACGATTGGGTAAAAACAGAAAAAGAAAAGGCTAAACTGAGAGCCGAAGCAAATCTGGCGATCGGCACTATCATCGATTTGGGTACCACACAACATATGTTCAACCAATTGGAGCTCTTTGAGACGGTGGCTGAGCATGACAGCTTGGTTACATATGCAGGGAATAAGAAATTATGCGCGACACACGTTAGGACAATTGAGCTCGACAACGAGCTGAAATTATGGGACATCTTATATGTACCAGAGATCGCCAGAAATTTAATATCTGTGTGGGCATTGACATGTGATGGAAATGACATAACCTTCAAGAGTGATGGATCAGTAATTAAAATCGGCGTAGATTACGAAGAAATTAAAATCAGACAAGCCGATGGCAACCTATTTCATTTATCAACATCACCAGAGCTAGAGCTAGGAGCAAACATCACCAATTCCAACATAGCCGATTCCAAGATTGCAAACATCGCCGATTCCAAGATCGATGACTATATATTATAGCATCACCGACTAGGCCATCTGGGCCGAAATACTCTGCAATCAATCAACAAATTTGTCACAGGGCTCGGAGATATGCAGCTGTCAACCGGATAAATTGAAATATGTGCCAGGTGTGAACATACAAAGTCACACCACAAGCCATTCGGACATGTGAAAAATCGATCAATGGAGCCTATCGGAAGGGTGCACACAGATCTGTGCAGGCCGATGCCCACGCCATCAGTCAATGGAGCAAAATATATATTAACTTTCATCGATGATGCCACTCACTACATCACAACATATTTTATTGATAACAAAAGTGATACATTTGATCGATTCTGGACATTCAAGGCATTCGCTGAGACGCAATCGGGCCGAAAACTCAAGATTCTCCGATCAGATGGAGGAGGAGAGTATGTAAACACTGAGATGCACGAATTTTTAATCAAAAACGGAATTCATCACGAAATGATGACGCCGGATACGCCACAACAAAACGGTGTAGCCGAACGATATAACCAGACATTGATGGAGTCAATCCGGGCAGTTCAAGAGCTTAAATCACTTAAGAATAATGATACGTGGACGATTGTACCTGAGGTATCTGCGGGACGCAAGCCGATTGGATGCAGATGGGTATTTAAAAAGAAACTCAACACTGATGGATCGGTTGCTAGGTACAAAGCGAGATTAGTGGCCAAGGGATATTCACAACAGCAAGAAATTGATTACGATGAAACATTTGCTCCTGTGGCGAAGTTCACGTCGATCAGAGTACTTTTATTGATCAGAGCAACCTTAAACTTAGAAATTCACCAAATGGATGTAAAAACTGTGTTCCTGAATGGCGATCTTGATGAAGAGATCTACATGATGGTACCTGAAGGAATTGACCAATCGGAGCTGTCACCGAGAGCTGTATGTAAGCTCAATCAATCACTGTATGGACTAAAGCAATCACCTTATATGTGGAATCAGAAGATCGACAACTACCTCAGCCAATCAAATTTTACAAGACTACAATAGGATCACAGCATTTATTTAAGGAGAAGACAAGACGATCAATATCAATCGCTGATAATTATTGCCATATATGTTGACAATCTACTAATTCTGGCTGATTCGATGGAAATGATGAACAAATTCAAGGTAGAACTTAGCAATGCATTCAATATGACGGACTGTGGCAAAATTAAATATTTTTTGGGTATTCAAGTCATGCGCGATCGAAAAACACACACGATCACAATTGATCAAAGCCACTTTGCTAATCAAATTATTACAAGGTTTAACATGATGGATGCCAAACCAATCAGTACACCCCTTGATCCATCCATTCAACTCAAAGCTGAAGGAGGAAAATCCATAGACCAAAGTCTATTTAGACAAATGATCGGTAGCATAATGTACCTAATGATCGGGACGAGACCTGATCTAGCTGCTGCTGTCAGCATCATTAGTCAATTCTCGGCCAATCCAATGCAAGAACATCACCATGCCCTCAAACGATTATTAAGATATATTAAAGGAACAGCCAATTATAAGCTGTGCCTTAGATGCGATCAGGATCTAAGACTGATTGGTTTTAGCAATGCTAACTGGGGAGGAGATATTAACACATGACGATCAACTACGGGATATATTTTCAACCTATTAGGAGGAGCCATCAGCTGGTCAAGCAAATGCCAAGCAACTGTTGCCCTATCAATAACTGAGGCAGAATATATGGCATTAGCACATGTGACGAAAGAAGCCATTTGGCTATGCACCCTATTGGATGAGCTAGGATATTTGTCGAATTGTGCAATAACCTTATTTGAAGACAACCAATCAGCAATCGCCCTTGCCAAAAATCCAATTAATCACGCTCGATCAAAGCATATCGACATTCAGCACCACTTTATTCGAGAGAAAGTTGAATCAAAGGTGATAGATATCATTTACATGGCGACAGATGAAATGATCGCTATGTTGTAATTACTAGCTTATTATATCTCTTCTATCAATGATCGATGCATCAACGATCAATTATATGTCACTCAATTGTGGCTTAGACGATCTTTGTTTGTATCAACCAATCATAATTTAGCATTAATAAATACACACATATTGGCTTCATTAGCCAGTGTGCTCTTTACTCCAAATACATACATTCGAAGATCAAATTTCAACAGATTATGAGCCCCGAGCCGCTCAAATTGTAGCTTGACAACCTGAGATCTACGCAATCATAGCATCTACGCAATTATAACTGTGATTACTGTAAGTGTTTATTTAAAATCGTAAACAACATGTCAAACAAAGTGATAAACAACGCGACAAACGACACCGCGATAAAGCAACGTGATAAACAACATGTAATGACATAGCATTCAACGACGCGACATGACGAAATGGACAACTTATATGCATCATCGTCATCAGCAACAAGATCGACAAGATTGTGATCTAAATCAAAAACAGATAACAGATATCAACCCCCTGATGATGACGATGAAGGATTGGATAGAAACCATCAGAGCAATATTGCATTTAGCCTCGATCGACAGGAACAGATGGCTACAATGATCAGAAATCAAGAAGATAAATTAGACACACTTGCAACCCTAATAGGCGAATTGATGGCAAAAATCGACAAAACGATCACATTACCTAGCGTGCCAACCAATCAGAACGCCGCTACAGAAGGCAATATGCCACAAAGACAATCACCATCACCATCACCAACAACATCAACAAAGCTTAATGATCTGGCAAAGGAGTACCTGAGATCGATCAACAAATTCGATGGATCGGATGGCGCACCCAGATTGTTCGATTACTTTGATGCCGTAGAGCAATTTATCACCAGCACCAATCTATCAGTACAAAAGGAGGAAGTCAACACAGCAATCAGTAAAATTACAGGCAACGCTAGAATGTGGCTACGGAGACACGTGAACACATCAGGAGAATTTGATTTATGGGATGACCTTAAAGAAGCTATGACACAAAAATATGCACCAATGGAATAATTGTTATGAATGCGCGATAAGCTTGCGATGATGAAGCAAAAAGGATCGATCAAAGATTATAATGACGCATTCAACCGGATTATGGCGCAAATCGAAGATATGACTGACACAGAAGCTATACCGCAATATCTCCGGGGTCTAAGCCCCAGGTACTGGGAATTAATACTTGCGCGGAAGAATATGCCGACAACGCTGAAGGCTTTACAACTCACATGCATCAGGTTCAACCCGGATAACAAGCAGAGGTGCGACGAAGCCCACGCAACAGACCGAGGCAGCTACTGAGGCGGCGACCGAGGCGGATACCAAGGCGGCGACCGAGGCGGCTACCGAGGTGGCGGTCGCGACAACCGAGGCGGAAACGCCGGACGAAGCCGAGGCTACAACAATGAAAATGGAAACAATCGAGGAGGTCATAATGACAGAGGCAACCGAGGTGGCGATCGCAGAGCCAATCGAGATGGGAATTTTCAGGGACACCCTTGGAAATGTTACGTCTGTAAGGGAGAATACGGAATATTTCAATGCAACAAATTCAATGATTAGGTAAAAACAGAAAAAGAAAAGGCTAAACCGAGAGCTGAAGCAAATCTGGCGATCAGCGCTATCATCGATTCGGGTGCTACGCAACATATGTTCAACCAATTGGAGCTTTTCGAGACGGTGGCTGAGCACGATGGCTTGGTCACATGTGCAGGGAATGAGAAATTACGCGTGACGCACGTTGGGACAATTGAGCTCGACGACGAGCTGAAATTACGGGACATCTTATATGTACCGGAGATTGCCAGAAATTTAATATCTGTGCGGGCGTTGACATGTGATGGAAATGATATAACCTTCAAGAGCGATGGATCAGTAATTAAAATTGGCGCGGATCACGAAGAAATTAAAATCGAACAAGCCGATGGCGACCTATTTCATTTATCGACATCAGAGCTAGAGCTAGAAGCAAACATCGCCGATTCCAAGATTGCAAACATCGCTGATTCCAAGATCGATGACTATATATTATGGTATCACTGACTAGGTCATCTGGGCCGAAATACTCTGCAATCAATCAACAAATTTGTCATAGGGCTCGGAGATGTGCGGCTGTCGACCGGACAAATCGAAATATGCGCCGGGTGTGAACACGTGAAGTCACACCACAAGCCATTCGGACATGCGAAAAATCGATCGATGGAGCCTATCGGAAGGGTGCACACAGATCTGTGCAGGCCGATGCCCACGCCATCAGTTAATGGAGCAAAATATATATTAACTTTCATCGATGACGCCACTCGCTATGTCACAACATATTTTATTGACAACAAAAGTGATACATTTAATCGATTCCGGACATTCAAGGTATTCGCCGAGACGCAATCAGGCTGAAAACTCAAGATTCTCCGATCAGATGGAGGAGGAGAGTATGTAAACACCGAGATGCGTGAATTTTTAATCAAACACGGAATTCATCACGAAATGATGACACCAGACATGCCGCAACAAAACGGTGTAGCCGAACGATATAACCAGACATTGATGGAGTCAATCCGGGCAGTTAAAATTACTGCCAGCATACCTGACGAACTCTGGGTGGAACTTGCCACAAGTGCTACATATTTACGCAACCAATTGCCAATGCGAGCCAATAAGGAGAGTGCTTCACCATTTGAATTATGGCATGGTCACAAGCCTGATATCAGTAACTTGCGCGTTATATGGGCTGACACGTATATGCATATTCGCAAGGGAAAAAGGTCGAAGCTGGTGCCCCGATCCAAAAAGCTTAAAATGATTGGCTATCATGACGAAAAGAAGGCATACAGGCTCTGGGATCCAACCAATAGGAGGATAGAGATCAGCCGCGACGTTACATTCGATGAATCTATTATATTAAAATCCCTAACAATTGTCAACCCAGAAGATCGAGAATATGTCATCGAAGCGATCATCAGAGAATGCGAGATTGATGAAAAAAGGCAATATCTGGTTAAATGGCTAGGCTATGATGATGATGACAACACTTGGGAGCCAATCGAACAATTGATTGATACTGAAGCTCTATAAATTTGGCAAGATCGGATGTCAGAAGCTAATTTAATTGAATCGACCAATGACCCAATGACCTACAAGGAGGCAATTTCTCTGTCTGACGCAAAGCTCTAGGAGGAAGCGATCAATCAAGAGCTTAAATCACTTAAGAATAATGACACATGGATGATTGTACCTGAGGTGCCTGTGGGACGCAAGCCGATTGGATGCAGATGGGTATTTAAAAAGAAACTCAACACTGATGGATCGGTTGCCAGGTACAAAGCGAGATTAGTGGCCAAGGGATATTCACAACAGCAAGGAATTGATT
>RBNK01000928.1:0-19068 GCA_003990785.1 Endogone sp. FLAS-F59071
AAAAAAAAAAAAAAAAAAAAAAAAAAAAAAAAAAAAAAAAAAAAAAAAAAAAAAAAAAAAAAAAAAAAAAAAAAAAAAAAAAAAAAAAAAAAAAACCAATAAAAAAAAAAAAAAAAAAAAAATAAAAAAAAAAAAAAAAAAAAAAAAAAAAGAGTAACCTAAATTGTTTAAAAAAAAAGAGAGTAATCTATATAAAAAGAATAACCCTTAAAAAGAGAGCAACCTGACTTATTTAAAAAAGAAAGAGTGATCTACTAAAAAGAGAGTGACTTACTAAAAAGAGAGTAGCTCAACTTGTTTAAAAAGAGAGAGAGTAGTCTATTTAAAAAATAAGAGAGAACTTACTTAAAAAGAGAGAGCATGATCTACTTTTTTTTTTTTTTTTTTTTTAAAAAAAAAAAAAAAGAGTAACCCACTTAAAAAAGAGAGCAACCCACTTCATCAGGAAAATATTTTCAGTTCATAGTCTTTAACTAGTAGTTTATACTTGTAGTCAGTTCTAGAGCAGTTCACTATTTTGCTCTGCTGTTCTGGTGCAGTTCTGGGTAGTTTTGGGTAGTTCATGGGTAGTTTGTGGACAGTTTTGGAGTAGTTCATAGGTGTTTGTCAAAAACAGTTTGTAGTTTATAAGTAGTATTTATACTTATAGTGTGACGGAAAGAATTTTTATTACGTTGAATTGCTCAAAAACGTATTTGTGCCGCAGTACTACTTAGTATATTTCTTAGAGTAGTACATTTTTACATTTATATTATTAATTCCCAAATTGCGAATTATATAATTCTGTGGACGATCAACGACTGTTTAGATTCTGAACATCTGAATGACAGTTTAGATTCTGAATGACTATTTACCCCCTTTTATTTTTAGCTCATCACTCTTTTTTTATTACACTATTTTATTATCCCATTTATTATTCTATTATTTTATTACTTAGCAACTTGTATAAATACTCCACCCCTTTCTTTCAGTAAAATTCAGACTGCAACAAGCTAAGAAAGCTTCTTACAGACAACCTGAGGGATAATCCTGCAAAGTCTAAATAGACTTTGCAGAAGAAGCCTTAGTCTGGAACTAAGCAATGGTTAGAGAGAGAGAGAAGTTTATTTGCGACAAAGCTTATTACATTACATTCACTATTTAATACACTTTCCTACCAGTCATTCACCCACCCCTCAAAGCCGCTACCACATAACCCGCTAAGACCCCTAAGATATGCTACAGTGAATATTTTTTTTACTGTTAGAATATTTTAGTCTGTCACAATAGCTATTTGTTTATAGATCTTAATAATATTATTTGTGAACTAAGTAATATTATTTGCAAACTAAAAATATTTTACTAATGTTAAAGCACAAGGGAGAGCCCCACTTGTTAAAAAAAAAAAAAAAAAAAAAAAAAAAAAAAAAAAAAAAAAAAAAAAAAAAAAAAAAAAAAAAAAAAAAAAAAAAAAAAAAAAAAAAAAAAAAAAAAAAAAAAAAAAAAGAGAGAAAGAAACCCACTTAAAAAGAGTGACCCACTAATAAAAGAGCAACCCAGCTTGTTTAAAAGAGAGAGCAACTCACTTGTTAAAAAGAGAAAGCGGCCTGCTTAAAAAGAGAGCAACTCAACTTGTTTAAAATACAGAGATCCAGCTCGGCATGGAGGTCAATCCGTGGATGTGGTGGCGGCATTCTAGGAGTGGCTGGTTTGCGATCAAATGCAAGGAGGAGTATCCCGTGCGGCGCCCTTACAAATAGCCAACAAACAACATCATGTGACACAAGCAGCTGTAGCCATGAAAACAATCGCCAAGACAATCCTCAGTGCCCTACTTTTCATAGTCATACTTCTGTTCGGATTCCAGTATCAAGCATTGCCGCGGCTGCAGCCGATAGGACACCATGATTCGCAGAGTCCACAGGCGCTGCATGAATTCTCTACAAAGTTTCTCCTTATCAAATGGTGGCTTTGGCTTGGGTTCAACAACGTACGGTAGGTAACTTATATGCAAGGTTCCTATGTTTACATCGCAATCCGTGTTCAGGTTCCATTCGCTTATCTAGTTCCGCCCACACTTATATAATTAGATACGAGTTGGAGCGACATATATACCATGCTTTGATAACGAACCGCACCATAGTTTTGCCCTCATACATGCACTTACGCCAGTGCTTGGATATTGAGGCGTGTAAGCTTAAGGGACGAAAATATCACGTTAAAGCTTCTGATGCCAACGAGTGGGCCCTCCCGATCGAATACTTCTACGACCTCGCCCATCTTAAGAAACATGTTCGTTCCATCACCATCAGTGATTTTGTTGGCATGCAGCTTGCGGCGCGACAGCAACAATGGATTAACAACACCAAATTTGAACTATCGACGATTCGTGAGGATTTTGACACTCTCATCGAATATACAATGGACCCGTCGGATTTCAAGAGACTCTTATCAGATATGACGTACCAAAAAGTCGACATCAAACATTTGGTGATTGAAGCCCCAAAGGGCCACATCATAGTTGACAACACCGAGCCTGTCGAGCAACTTTTCAATATTTCTTCTTCAGTCACAACTGTTCCCTATACACTATATGGCTTCCCCAATAAGCGCCCTCATATGGCCATAGACCAAAACTTTAGCATCTCTGTCACCATTTTGCCACCGAATGAATGGAAGGGAGAGGATGAAACATTCGACATGTCAGAGCCTGACACAGCCGGTTTTTCAACTGGAAAGTACACGCATCGTCGCTACTCTTTGCCTTCCTATCGTTCTCCCGTTCGACTCACCGGTTTCGCTCAGCAACTCAACCCTCAGTATACCGATAATATTTATACTCGTGCCGCCCTTCTTTACATGGACAGCGAAGAACACTTCCACGAGCATTACATTCTAAAGCATTCCACACCCGAAGGAGCTAAACAATATCAAGACGTTGTGTTTAATTTTCTAAAGTATGCTCCCGAGATCTATGAGGCAGCCGAGCATGTGCTTCAGAATCTTACGGACAAGTTGGAGGGAAGACCCTTTTTAAGCATGCATATTCGTCGGGGCGATTTCGTCACACTGCACTGGCTGGACAATTTTGAAATGGAAGATGCTTTACTGCGAACGGTTGGCAATGTGGTGACCGAGCTGAAGCAGTGGTACGCTAGCCTTAACGGACCGGTGCTGACCGAAGATCCCGATAACAAACGCCTTTCCACCTTTCTCTATATCACCGACGAAGCTACAGGATCCCCAATTATTGACAAGCTGAGCAAAATGGGCGGCATCCGCATCGAGGACATGATGTTGGACGACGTGACATTCACTGAGCGTTTCCGCGACCGCGCTTGCTTTGGTGACTGGTTGGCGCTGGTGGGACAGGTCGTTTGTGCGAAGGCGTGGCATTTCGTTGGTAGCATGAAGAGTTCGGTGACTGGCGGTATACTGAACTTGCGCAAGGCACAAGGGTATAAGGAAGAATCGAGTACTTACTTAGATGAGTACTCAAATTGACAATATGTATATTCAAAGGTTAAAGGAACATTTCGTTTAACTGTTTATTATAATAATTATCATAACATTTTATAAAATAACAATATTTTCATCCTCGTTTGTAGATTCTTGGTGCATTTTTCGTATTTCATGGATAGCGCCGCGTACACCTTCGCTCTCCAGCATTTCTCCGATTTTTTGGAGCTGTTTTTCATTCAGCTGGTAAAAGGGAACAAAAGAAACTGAGGTCAAGTAGAGATAGCAGCCACGCAAGTACAAGCTCATAACACACCTTGCTAAAAGACGTTAAACATCGCTCTGCCGTCGGTTTCAGTGCTGTCCAGCCGCCATTGGTCGATTTACATCCAGTGAAGTGCAAAGACGGACTTGAATTGTGCAAGCTCTTCGTGAGATAGCAGTTGAGTGAATGAGTCGTCCGACATATCAATAATCTGCCACCATAACGATCTATATAAGAAAGAAATCCATAGCATTATGTCAAGATCTATTGAACAACGAAACAACGCCAGCGTTACGAAGCATTTTCACCTCAACGCCGACTTATACCGAGCTTGAGCATCAGTTTGTGCTTTCAGCTTTCGGTTCATTTCCTTGGCCTTTACCAGCCATCCCGGCATCGGATCAGTTAACTCCGCTTAATGGGACCTCTAAAGTGAAAATAGAGCATTACTATAAAATAATTTATAGAAATTAAAGGGATAATCACAATAGACACACCTGAGTAATCTTAACGACGTGGTCATCATTGGGGCTTTTCTCGGAGCCACCATGCATTTATTTTGTCGGGCCGAGCCAGCTAACTCACTCAGTGACTCGTCACCGTCGCGAGACCTTTTCAATCCCCGCTCAACCCGTACCATTATTCCACATGCTGGCCCGAACTGGAAAAATAAAATAGAATAAAACAACGAAGCAGTAATATAAGTATTTTCGATTCAAACAAAGATAATTATGCAAAAAACTGACCTTCATATTTCTCTTCTTCTTCTCCATTCTCTCCTCATGCAATAACTTCTCCTCAACCTTATCCCAGAATCGCCTCGAATCTTTGTCTTTTGTGCGATGTCGCTATCGCACATAGATGTTTGTATGAAAATAAGTCAGAGTTAGTCGTTCACATGCCAAAACGAAAAAAAAAAAAAATTGGTCTCAACTCCTGTAGCTGGTCTAAGTCCTGTGCCTTCGGAGGTCAGGGCGTCAGATAAGGAGAATGACCCTCCTAATCCTGAGATTTTCAACAGTGACAAGAGTGAAGTTCCTAGGTCTCCAGCAGGTTCTGATGGATATCGGATATCTGTAAGAGCTATTCGAAGTTGGCAGGCTCCTTCTCTTGTTTGCACTTCAACAGCTGTATGATTCTGATGAGGAGAGTGTCGACGAATCCCTAGAGATTGATCAGGTCAGTCACTCGAATAGATTTGAATAACCTTGCTTTGTCTTCTTCCATGTATATTGATCAAAAGCTGGTTTGGCAATAAAAATATCTCCAACTAATGAATTGTAAAGTCTTTTCTCAAGGTTGGTTATCTTGACATATCTCAGAGTTCTCCTTTCAATGAAAGGTTCTTATCTTGAGTATTTGCAAAGTTTGCCTGCATTTTGAATTTGTTTTTACTCTTACCTTTCAATATCATTCCAGTACTGGTCAATGTTTAGGTCAAAATCATCACTGTTATTTCTTTCATTTCTTTATTTCATCATTTCTCCATTAGTTCAGTTTAGTTTAGTTTAGTTTTGGTCTTATCATAGATGGAATATGGTCTTACTAGTAATTTAAATTTATATCAAAATATTCCTATAATATATGTAAGTTGTGCTGTTTTCAAGATAGTCTGTTTATAGTATCAGGTCATTTCATTTTATATAAAGCATTAATTTAATAAGTTTATAGTTTTGTTTAGTTCTACTTGAATGAGGATATAAGCTTTAGTCATTTTTAGCCTTTAAGCATACTTGATAAAGCTTCTGCCAGTTAATATCAAGATATAGTATAGATACTAAAAACCAAACTTATATCAGTTTAGTTAAGAATAATCAGAATAATAAACCACTATCTCTGTTTATATATCCTTATTAATACTATTGTAATAGAAATATTTTTATTACATTGAATTGCTTAAAAATATATTTGTGCCATAGTACTACTTTACTTAGTATATTTCTTAGTTAGAGTAGTATATTTCTATATTTGTATTATCAATTTCTAAATTAAAAATTGTATAATTCCATAGACTGGATGAATGACAGTTTAGATTTTGAATAGCTGTCTAGATTCTAAATAAGCATTTAGATTCTGAATGAGCATTTACCTTCTTTTATTTTTAGCTCATTACTCTTTTATTTTACTTTATCATGTAATATTATATTTTATTTATTATTCTATTATTTTATTACTTAGCAATAAGACTCTGAATGGGATAGTCTAGGATAGTCTGGTCTATAGAGATATACTGTCCTATCCCAGGACCAGATAGCTTAGACTGGTCTACAACTGAGATGGTCCAAAGCCTGTCCCAAGACTGAAGTAGACTGTATTGTCCTAGCACTTTATATTGTTCTTCCAATTTGTCCCAATTTGTCAATCTGATAATTGTTATTATGTATAAGTATAGAAGTCTGTTTTGCAAGTCTATATTTCACAAGCCTGCATTTGCAAGCCTGTATTTCACTATATTTGCAAGTGCTGAAGCCTATATTTCACAAGTGCCAAAGCTTACATTTTGCAAGTATATTTTACAAGTGCATTTTGCAAGTGCCAAAGCCTATGTTTTATAAGTGCTGAAGTCTGTATTTCGCAAGTACTAAAGCCTGCATTTTGCAAGTGCATTTTGCAAGTGCATTTTGCAAGTGCCAAAGTCTGTATTTTGCAAGTGCTAAAGCCTGCATTTTACAAGCCTGCATTTTGCAAGTCTGCATTTATAAGCCTGCATTTTGCAAGCCTGCATTTTGTAAGTCTGCATTTCACAAGCCTGTATTTTATAAGCCTACATTTTGCAAGACTATATTTTGCAAGGCTGTATTTGTAAGCTTATATTTACAAGCTTGTATTTTGTAAGCTTGTATTTTATAAGTACCAAAGTCTGCATTTTGTAAGTATATTTTGTAAGTATATTTTGCAAGTATATTTTACAAGTACCAAAGCCTGTATTTTGCAAGTGTCAAAGTCTACATTTCACAAGCCTACATTTTGCAAGCCTGCATTTCACAAGCCTGCATTTGCAAGCCTACATTTTGCAAGCCTGCATTTCATAAGCCTATATTTACAAGCCTGTATTTACAAGCCTGCATTTTGCAAGCCTGCATTTTGCAAGTGCCAAAGCTTGTATTTCACAAGTATATTTTACAAGTATATTTTACAAGTGCTGAAGCCTGTGTTTTGCAAGTACTGAAGCCTGTATTTTGCAAGCCTGCATTTTGCAAGTCTGTATTCACAAGCCTGCATTTCACAAGCCTGCATTTTGCAAGCCTGTATTTTATAAGCTTGCATTTTGCAAGCTTACATTTTGTAAGCCTACATTTTGCAAGCTTGCATTTTACAAGGCTATATTTCGCAAGGCTGCATTTGTAAGACTACATTTGTAAGCCTACATTTGCAAGTGCTGAAGCTTGCATTTTACAAGTGTATTTTACAAGTACATTTTGTAAGTGCTAAAGCCTGTATTTTGCAAGTGCTGAAGCATGTATGTTGGATGTGTTGGATGTGTTGGATATTTTAAGTATTTCAGCAATAGCAATTTCTCAATAACAAGTATATCTATATGTTAAGTGTAAAATAAATTTCTTATTCTTTCCACTAATCACTTATATTCCTTACCCTATTATTCAGCTATCATAAATGTTTTAGCATTGGTATATTGATCATGTTGAATGTATCAAACATATTGTATATATTCAACAACAATTGATATTCTTGTCAACCTCAGTAATACTTATATAGTAGATATTTTATAAGTATTAGGAGCACTATATGTATCTGGTAAGTTAGGCACCTTGGGTATATTGGATGTGTTGGGTATATTGGGTATATTGGGTATATTGGGCACATTAGGTGTATTGAATATGCTAGGAACATTGGATATATTAAGATATTAGGTATGTTAGGTGTATTAAGTATATTAGATATATTAGATATATTGAGTGTGTTATGCTAGATATGTTGAGTATATATACCAGCCAATATCTGAATAATTACTCAAATTGATATGACTCATCTTGACAATAGTCTATTGAATTAGATCTGTAATTATATTCAAGTTAGAAGAAGAGATCAGGTCTACTATATAAGTTTAGAATATGAACTAAATCAATTTGAAAATAAATAAATAAATAAAAACTTCTAAAAATAGAATAAGTAATCTGAAAGAATAGAACTAAAGAGCTTACAAAGCTATATTTGGAAAAAAAAATACTAATTTAAGATAAGGATATGAAACTATTAACTCATTAATTATAAAAATCAAGATCTACTTGATATCTATATACTGATTTCTATTGAAATATAAATATTATACTTTTTTTGTATATTAAGGTCTTTTGGCTTTTAATAAAATACAAAAACTACCATAAAATATCTTCTAAGAATTGACTTTTTTCAGAATATAAAATAAAAAAAATATATAACTCTGCATTTCACAAGCCTGTATTTTGCAAGTCTACATTTTGCAAGCCTGTATTTTGCAAGTGCAAGTGTATTTTGCAAGTACTAAAGTCTGTATTTTACAAGTGCCAAAGCCTGTATTTTGCAAGTCTGTATTTTATAAGCCTGCATTTTGCAAGTGCTGAAGCCTGTATTTTACAAGTACTAAAGCTTGTATTTCATAAGTGCTAAAGCCTGCATTTCACAAGTAGTGTCAAAGTCTATATTTTGCAGACTTGGGCCTAGGATTATATAGATCCAGTCTCAAACATTTTACTTCCTAGCAGAAAAACATTATGCTAGAGAAGGAGAGTTCTAGGATAAAATCTTGTTTGATTATAGCTTTACATACTGAGGCAGAGTTGACTATAGTAAACTAAAAGCTGAAAGGGTAGAAATTGTCAAACAGCTTTAAAGCCACATTGTCATTATTGTTATAATAGAAAAAAGTATAATGAAACTTATTCTCATTCTTCTAATTAAAATATAGCTTCTTGTATATTTGCTACTATACTATTTTGTACTTTTTTTTTAAATAAATTTTACTTTATTTTAGGTTAAAATATATAAAAGTAAGAAAACAAAGTATAAAATTGATAAAGGAAAGGGCTAAAAGATTTTGATTATATAAAGGGGAATATTGAATATATTATTTAATATTTTATAAAATCTATATATTAAGTATTATATATAGTCTTTCATAAATCCTTTAATCAGCATTTTTCTAGCATATAAGTATGAATTGTCTCTGAAGATAATGAAGCATGAGTTGGTGATATAGTGTGCTTTGCAGTATTAAATATATATTCTACTAGAGTACTTATACCTATAAATGTTTAAAAAAGAGTAGAAATTTTTTTTTAAAAAAACCAATATTTCTCTATTTATATTTCTTTAAAGTAAAATATATATAAAAAGATAAATAAAAATAAAATAAAATATATACCAGGAACTGCAAGATAATCTTAAGCAACTCTTGCTAAAGTTTGGAAAATATCTGTTTGATCTTTCTACTATTAAAGTAGATTATTTTTTGGAGTTTCTTTTTCTTGACATAAATATATTGTTAATTTATCACCTTTGCCTTTTTTCTGAGCTGGCTTTCTATAAATGTGGTTCATAAGATTCTTCATATCATTATCTAACATCTTTTCTTTATCTAACTCCATATTTTCCTCCTCTTTACTTTCATTATATCTATCTTCAAGTTTATACTCTTTATAAGTACTTTGAACTACATTTTTACAAAATGTAATATACTCTTTTTCACACTTGTATTATTAGTAATAGCTAAGTTTGATTTGAGGATCAAGTACTATTATAGTAAAAAAGACTTTAATAATATAAGTAAATAGAAAAACAAATATTAAAAAATAATAAATTAAATTTACCAGTTGTAACTGAAGCTACTGGTAAGAAGTCTGTTTGAATATAGTATTTTTTGAGTTTTTTTTTCTATACTGTTTAGCTATGTAATGAAGTTTTAAGTTACTATTGTATTTCTCAAGCTGATCCATAAGCATATTATATATAGTGTGACAATTGATATACAACTTGCTCAATTTGTGAGAACTTGCCATCTATTTTTGGAGTTACTGTGACCTTCCATCCCCTTCTATTTTTAGTCATTGACAACTTTTATTTCTGTTTGATAACTTTTATTTCTGCAAAATGCTACTACCAGAGTTATTATATATTCTTTGCAACAATTGGATTATATTTTCATAGCAAAAGTTTTTCTTATTTATTCTTTCAGTTCTTTCAATTTTGTATAAATACCTCTTCTATTTCTATCTAAATAAATCAGTTTGCACAGAGTCTTGGAATATTTCAATATCAGTCATAGTAAAGCCTGAAGAGTACAGTATGTTTAGCTGTAGTAAGGATATATAAAGAGAAATATTGCATCTGATACTCTGAGCATTCTTACTTAGTATATACAGATAAATGACTGATTATTAGTATATTTGTTACATCTTGGTGCTGACTGGTAGGAGCTCTATTAAGTAAGCTCGAAGGTTGAAAATGACTGAAGTTTATATCCTTATTCAAGTAGGACTGAACTATTATAACCAACTGAACTGTTATGACCAACACAGACTTATTGAATTAATACTTTGCTGTACAAAATGAAATAAAATAACCTGACACTATAAATGGACTACTTCAAAAAGCACAACTGGTATGTGCTATAGGAAAATATTACTAGGAAAATGCTACTAGGAAACAGGACATAGGTATGTATTGACTATATATAATATAGGTTTGAATTACTAGCTCAACCAGGTTCTATCCAAGACAAGACTTACATCTATAGATGCACAATTGCCAGAGAGCAAAACAGATAGAAGCAAATTATTGAATATAAACAGGAAGCTGTACAGGAGAAACAAATTGCCAAAAGGGCATCACTGATAGTTATACTGGTGAGCTAAAAGATTGAATGATTGATGAATGTGAGTTGAATGAGATACATAATCAAGTTGAACAGGATACATGAACTGAACAAATGGACTGACCAAACTGAACCTAAAGAGAAATAGAAAAATAAAGAAATAGATAAATTATAACTACCCCAAAGCCAGTACACCCTGGTATATACTATAGGAAATGACCCTAGAGGAAGAATAAAATAATTACAGTAATGATTTTGATCTAAACATTTGATTAATATTGGAACAATATTGAAAGATTCTACAGTAACAAGAGAGTAAAAATGATTCAAAAGCAGGTGAACTTTGCAAATAGACTCAAGACAAGAAACCTTCTATTTTAAGGAAAACTCTAAGAGACATGTCAAGACAAGCAACCTTGAGAATAAATATTATGAATTGATGTATTGAAGAGATCTTTATTACTGAATCAGCTTTTGATCAATATACATGGAAGAAGACAGAGTAAAACTATTTATTCAAATCATCAAGAAGTAACTAGTGTGACGGAACATTTTGTGATGACATACAATCTGATCATGTGAAATCACAAGTCATGTGACTCTCAACAACGTTGAGAGTTATAGCATTGTTGAGACCTGTAGCGTTGTTGAAATCCGCAATAATACTATAACCTAAAATAGTATTTTGATCTGATATATTATTTCATCACCCAATTACATTATAACCTGATATATCATTTTATTATTATTATATCTTAGCCAATCAATTTGTACCTTATATTTAGCTGAGCCAATCAGAAATTCAAGTAGTAACCTAGGTAGCTGCCTGTATAGCACCTTGTAATTTCTTATAAATACCCCGCTTGCAATTATCAATAAAATTCGGACTGCAACAAGCTGGGGAAGCTTACAACAGACAACCCAAGGGATACTGAAGCCTTACTCAAGGAGTAAGCAATTGATATAGTTTCGAGATTCTAACAGATACACTTTATTCGATTGATCACACTAAATTCTTGCTAGTTAAACATCTACACTGACACCCTTCTCAAGACACTACTGCATAAACCGCTAAGACCCCTAAAAACGTATTTTCTGTGCTTGCTCAATTCCGAGTATTTCGCCATTAATATATTTTAGTCCGTCACACTAGATATCATTGGAACTGCAAAGTTATAATGAAAGTATAGAAAAAGAAGTAATGTGTGAATTAGAAGACTTTTTGAAGATCTTGCAAGAAAGACAGAAGTGGCAGACAACCCATTCTTATAACTGCATGAATGACCTAGAATAGTCCACCACCCAAGTATGAGCACCCACCCCTAAATTTTGGTATAACCCTAAGAACTTACCCAGGCTAGAGACCTTATTCCGAATATCTCATTACTGATCCAAGCAAGCAAACAGAAAACTCTGGTCAAAGAGAACAGGTGAATCCAAACAACAAGAGAGCAAGATACATAACAAGATACCTAAAACGACAAGATCCAACCATGGAGCTTATGCTCCTAGCTAAGAAACAAACTGCTGAAAGAAAGTGAGTCACCAGAAATAGAATCACATGCAAATCCTGCACCCCTAATAATACTTCATAGTGAGATTCAGTCTGACTAATGCATATAGTATTTAGACAAGTATAACATACATATACACATATATACATACCTATCCAAATTACTTACCTTGTTAATAATAGTTATAGTCAGCCTAACCCTAGTGAATGACCTCACTCAAATGACCGATGAATTAGTCTAGCATATCAATAAAGCCAGAGAACACCTGACCAAGAACCCAATCTACACCCAAATGACCTAAGAGTTAGAATGGAGAAAAATAGACTTGACAAATCAGCTTGTACCTGAAAGCAGGGTCAGAATAAACAAAACAAATCAGTACCTAAATTGCAAGGAATGCACCACACTGTAACTACTGCATATAGTAAAATCTAGAGTTACCTACTGAAATCAGCAGAATGACTCACGCATGTACTATGTGGAGGATTCTAGCAAAATCGGTAATGAAAACAAAAGCAAAAAATGAAAGAAGTCAGAACAACTGAAACTGAAACAAGCAAGCTATAATGAGCACCATGAATCTAGAATGACTATATACTCGAACAGATGTACTTATATACCTGGACAAATCAGCATAGAGAACAATGACGACATATGAAAAAAGAGGAAAAAGAGAAAGAAAAAGTAAGTCCAGATCTTCAGTTATATATATATATTATTTTTAATATTTTATTGACACCTCCCCCTTGGAGTCTATTTTATTCAGTTATTTATTCATCAAACAATTAATTTATTTATTTTATTTTCAATTGATTTTATTTCTTTTTTTTACTTTTTAGTATATTGAACAATAATGCACTTGATTAATTTCACTTTATTTGATATATATTTCATTTATCACCTCAGTAACTTATCCCTTTATTCAGATCAGACATTATTATATTATTTTTATTATTTTGGTGATCTTTGATATATACTTATTTCATTTATTTGCATTTGAACATTATTTAATATATTATTTTATTATACTTCTTATTTTATATTCCATATTTCCTATGACAAGCCACTTCTTTATTTAGTACTATCCTTATCAAGAATAGTGTTTCCTTATTTTTATATTTTTAGTTGACTTCAATAGATTTAACTAACAGATTTAACTGAAGACCCAGTAACAACATTATACTTACCACCATATGGATCATGTATATAATTTCAGAGACTTACATTTAGAAGAGCTTGATTTATTAGCTTTTCTTATATATTACTAATTCACTTATACAAGCTTATTCCCTTAGTCTCAAGGATGAGATATTCTTAGTTGAGCCCTCAGATGTGATGATCAACATGCAACTTGCTCAATTTGTGAAAACTTGCCATCTATTTTTAGAGTTACTATAACCTTCCATCCTCTTCCATTTTTAGTTATTGATAACTTTTATTTCTGCTTAATGACTTTTATTTCTGCTTGACAACTTTTA
This sequence comes from Endogone sp. FLAS-F59071, assembly GCA_003990785.1. Taxonomy (NCBI): domain Eukaryota; kingdom Fungi; phylum Mucoromycota; class Endogonomycetes; order Endogonales; family Endogonaceae; genus Endogone; species Endogone sp. FLAS-F59071. The sequence goes on from RBNK01000928.1 coordinate 13,507, forward strand.
TTTCTACAAAATGCTACTATTAAAGTTATTATGCATTCTTTACAATGATTGGATTATGTTTTCATAGCAAAGTCTTTTTTATTTGGTCTTTCAGTTCTTTCAATTTTGTATAAATACCTCCTCTATTTCTATCTAAATAAATCAGTTTGTACAGAGTCTTGAAATATTTCAATATTAGTTATAGTAAAGCCTAAAGAGCACAGTATATTTAGCTATAGTAAGGACATGCAAAGAAAGATATTACATCTGACACTCTGAGTATTCTCACTTGATACACATAGATGAATGACTGATTATTAGTACATTTATTACAATAGGAACAACTACACCTATTGTTGGGTAATTGGTAGAAGAGAGATATTTTGTAATCATTTTAAATAACTAAAAAGAATTAATTTATAAAATATAAAAATCAGTAAAATATTAAATAAATTGTTTAAAATATAATAATAATATAAAAAAAAAAAACTTACTAAGAAGAAAATTTTAACTTCTTCTAAAATCTTCTATTTATTATTACTAAGTTTAAACTTCTTTAAATTTTTATCTGTAAATATAATCATCATCAATAGTTCTTACATTTGAAGTGCAGCTTGAATCATATTATAAGTACTGTTTCAATGTGTTTTTATATTGTAATGGCCGACCCCCAACTTGACTAATTTTCACGAAATTTGTACTATGCTCGATTAAGAAAGTTATTGTAACACTTTGTCCCCTCCCTTTTATTTCGGCACGACGCCTTTTATTTCGGCACGACACCTTTTATTTCAGCACAATGCCTTTTATTTCAGCATGATGCCTTTTATTTCAGCAAAAGAGTCACTTCGCAATGATTGGATTGTATTTTCATAGCGAAGTCTTTATTAGTTATTCTTTTAGTCTTTCAATTTATATAAATACCCCCTCTATTTCTATCTAAATAAAATCAGTTTGCACAGAGTCTTGGAATATCTCAATATCAGTCGTAGTAAAGCCTGAAGAGCACAGCACGAAGCTGTAGTAAGGATATGCAAAGGGAGATATCGCATCCATAATTCTAAGCATTCTCACTTGGTATATATGAATGAACGAATGACCAGTTATTAGTACATTTGTCACAATATTGAGAATACTTAAAATGATAAATACAATATCTCTGATTATATATTCTTACTAACAACTACTTGCTGTACTTATTCAGGCATTACTATAACTGATATTGAGATATTTGAAGACTTTAAATAAACTGATTTATTATAGGAAAATAAAGGAAATATTTATATAAATTTAAAGAACTAAAAGATTTTGCTATAAAGATAATAATTTAATTATTACAAATTGTATAATAATACAAGTGGCAATGTTTTATAGATAAAAATATTATATTATAGAAATAAAAGTTATCAAACAGAAATAACTATTATAAATGACTAAAAATAGAAGAGCACAGAAGGTCACAGTAACTCCAAATTAGGTGTAGTAGTAAATCTGTAAAAATCAAGCAAATTCGAGATTAGCTATCACATCTGATAGCTCAACTGGAAAGGTTTCATTTTTGAAACTAAAGGGCAACAAAGTAATCTCTTCTTCTATAGCTTGATAGATTTATGAAATTTTAGTAAAGGTTAGTTTAGAACTATTGTTTTTCTATAAAATCCTGAAAGAAGCTATTTGTAGCTCAAGAAAAGTGCATAGTATAATAGACTAAAATATATTAATAGTAAAATATTCTGATATTGAGCAAGTGTAGAAAATATATTTTAGAAGTCTTAGCAGATTATATAGTAATGGCTTTAAAGAGTAGGTGAGGGGGTGAATAACTGGTAGAAAAGTATATTAAATAGTAAATGTAATAAGCTTTATTATGAATAAACTTCTCTTGTTTTAAATCTCTTAACTTTCTCTCTAACTATTACTTAGTCCTAGACTAAGGCTTCTTCTGCAAAGTCTATTTAGACTTTGCAAGATTATCCCTCAGGTTATCTATAAGAAGCTTTTTTAGCTTGTTGTAGTTTGAATTTTATTGAAAGAAAGAGGTAAGGTATTTTTATAGGTTACTAAGTAATAAAATAATAGAATAATAAATATAATATCATATGATAAAGTAAAATAAAAAGATAATAAGCTAAAAATAAAAGAGGTTGAATGCTCATTTAGAATCTAGATACTTATTTAAAATATAAACTATTATTCAGAATCTAAACTGTTATTTAAAATCTAAACAGTTATCTGATCTATAGAATTATATAATTTATGATTTGGAAATTAATAATACAAATGTAGAAATATACTATGCTAACTAAGAAATATACTAAGTAAAGTAGTACTATAGCATAAATATATTTTTAAGCAATTCAATATAATAAAAATTCTTTCTATTATAATAGATTCTATTAGCAATATCTCTCTTGAACTTAGATAGTACTATTTCTTACTTTCTATACTTATGATATAGAGTAAGCTTGACTTGAATTATAATATCAGTTATATAGTTTAGATAGCATAACTACTCATAGTACTGTTGGCTAAGTAAGAAAAGTCTTTTAAGATCTTCTTCTTAGTTGAGAGGTATCTAATTAATCATCTTGGATCCTTTCAATAGTACTTCCTTTATAGCTTTTTCTATATTCTTCTTTAGGCTTTGCTTGTTAAGTATAGTAGATCTTGATCTTACTTTAGTAAACTAGAGTAAGGAGAATGAAACTATTAAGTCTTCTAAGTCAAATTGTACTTTCTTTTATAGTCTATATTGTAATAGACTAAAATATTCTAACAGTAAAAATATTCACTATAGCATATCTTAGGGGTCTTAGTAGGTTATGTGGTAGCAGCTTGAAGGGTAGAGGTGACTGGTAAGAAAGTATATTAAATAGTGAATATAATATAATAAGCTTTGTCACAAATAAACTTCTCTCTCTCTCTAACTATTGCTTAGTCCCAGACTAAGGCTTCTTCTGCAAAGTCTATTTAGACTTTGCAGGATTATCCCTTGGATTGTCTATAAGAAGCTTTTTAGATTGTTGTAGTCCAAATTTTATTGTGAATATCCCTTGGCAACTAATCTCGCCTTGTACCTGGCAACTGATCCATCAGTGTTGAGTTTCTTTTTAAATACCCATCTGCATCCAATCGGCTTGCGTCCTGCAGGCACCTCAGGTACAATCGTCCACGTGTCATTATTCTTAAGTGATTTAAGCTCTTGATTGATCGCTTCCTCCCAAAGCTTTGCGTCAGGCAGAGAAATTGCCTCCTTGTAGGTCATTGGGTCATCAGTCGATTCAATTAAATTAGCTTCTGACATCCGATCTTGCCAAATTTGTAGAGCTTCAGTATCGATCAATTGTTTGATTGGCTCCCAGGTGTTGTCGTCATCATCATAGCTTAGCCATTTAACCAGATATTGCCTTTTTTCATCAATCTCGCGTTCTCCGATGATCGCTTTGATGACATATTCTCGATCTTCTGGGTTGACAATTGTTGGGGATTTTAATATAATAGATTCATCAAATGTGACATCGCGGCTGATCTCTATCCTCCTATTGGTTGGATCCCAGAGCCTGTACGCCTTCTTTTCGTCGTGATAGCCAATCATTTTAAGCTTTTTGGATCGGGGCGCCAGCTTCGACCTTTTTCCCTTGCGAATATACATATACGCGTCAGCCCATATGACGCGCAAGTTACTGATATCAGGCTTGTGACCATGCCATAATTCAAATGGTGAAGCACTCTCCTTATTAGCTCACGTTGGCAATCGGTTGCGTAAATATGTAGCACTTGCGGCAAGTTCCACCCAAAGTTCATCAGGTATGCCGGCAGTAATTTTAACTGCCCGGATTGACTCCATCAATGTCCGGTTATATCGTTCGGCTACACCGTTTTGTTGCGGCGTGTCTGGTGTCGTCATTTCGTAATGAATTCCGTATTTGATTAAAAATTCGCTCATCTCAGTGTTTACATACTCTCCTCCTCCATCTGATCAGAGAATCTTGAGTTTTCAGCCCGATTGTGTCTCGGCGAATGCCTTGAATGTCCGGAATCGATCAAATGTATCACTTTTGTTGTCAATAAAATATGTTGTGACGTAGTGAGTGGTGTCATCGATGAAAGTTAATATATATTTTGCTCCATTGACTGATGGCGTGGGCATCAGCCCGCACAGATCTGTGTGTACCCTTCCGATAGGCTCCATCGATCGATTTTTCGCGTGTCCGAATGGCTTGCGGTGCGACTTTGTGTGTTCACACCCGGCGCATATTTCGATTTGTCCAGTTGACAGCCGCACATCTCCGAGCCCTGTAACAAATTTGTTGATTGATTGCAGAGTATTTCAGCCCGGATAGCCTAGTCGGTGATGCCATAATATATAGTCATCAATCTTGGAATCAGCGATGTTTGCAATCTTGGAATCGACTATGTTGGAATTGGTGATGCTTGCTCCTAGCTCTAGCTCTGGTGATGTTAATAAATGAAATAGGTCGCCATCGGCTTGTCCGATTTTAATTTCTTCATGATCCGCGCCGATTTTAATTACTGATCCGTCGCTCTTGAAGGTTATGTCATTTCCGTCACGTGTCAACGCCCACACAGATATTAAATTTCTGGCGATCTCCGGTACATATAAGATGTCCCGTAATTTCAGCTCGTCGTCAAGCTCAATTGTCCCAACATGCGTCGCGCGTAATTTCTCATTCCCTGCACACGTGACCAAGCCGTCATGCTCAGCCACCGTCTCGAAAAGCTCCAATTGGTTGAACATATGTTGCGTGGCGCCCGAATCGATGATAGCACTGATCGCCAGATTCGCTTCGGCTCTCGGTTTAGCCTTTTCTTTTTCTGTTTTTACCCAATCGTTGAATTTATTGCATTGAAATATTCTGTGTTCTCCCTCACAGACGTAACATTTCTGAGGGTGTCCCCGAAAATTCCCGCCTCGATTGGCTCCGTGATCGCCGCCTCAGTCGCCTCTGTCATTATGACCTCCTCGATTGTTTCCGTTTTCGTTGTTGTAGCCTCGGCTTCGTCCGGCGTGTCCGCCTCGGTTGTCACGACCGCCGCCTTGGTAGCCGCCTCGGTCGCCGCCTCGGTAGCCGCCTCGGTAGCCGCCTCGGTCTGTCGCGTGGGCTTCGTCGCGCTTTTGCTTGTTATCTGGGTCGAACCTGATGCATGCGAGTTGTAAAGCCTCCAGCGTTGTCGGCATATTCTCCCGCACAAGTATTAATTCCCGGTACCTGGGGCTTAGACCTCGGAGATATTGCGGTATAGCTTCTGTATTGGTTATATCTTCGATTTGCGCCATAATCCGGTTGAATGCGTCATTATAATCTTCAATCGATCCTTTTTGCTTCATCATCACAAGCTTATCGCGCATTCGTAACAATTGTTCCATTGGTGCGTATTTTTGCGTTATAGCTTCTTTAAGGTCATCCCACGAATCAAATTCTCCCGATGTGTTCACGTGCCTCCGTAACCACATTCTAGCATTGCCTGTAATTTTGCTGATCGCTATGTTGACTTCCTCCTTTTGTACTGAAAGATTGGTGCTGGTGATAAATTGCTCTACGGCATCAAAGTAATCGAACA